>OY821763.1:26450837-26529680 GCA_963682095.1 Potentilla sterilis | reverse complement strand
CTCCCAAATCAGCTCTACCTCCCGTACAACATTCCTGCGATACCGGAGGTCGACTATCGTGGTGTGCCCATATGGCCTAATATGCCTCAGTACGTGAGTGCTGCGGAGGCATACCAGCAGCAGCCATTTGAGAACCCTGACCTCCTGATTTCGGCGAGGAGAAAAGGAAAGTCGACAGACGGGTCATCGAGTTCAAGTAACATTCGATTTTATTACTTAAATGTTTTATTAAAATGAACGCACTAATATATAATTTTATTAACCAATCGTCGACGATGTGATAGGGACAGCTGCTAGCAGTTCAACGAGGAATACGAGAGGTGTCATATGTTTTGACACGCTCAAGAGAACTGTTGATCTGAGGGGAAGGATCCAGATCAACGAACCTCCTAATCAGGAGGTTCAGGGGAAAAAAAAACGGGACTACTCGGGTTGCGTGGGGGCACTGATTAGGGACAGAGTCCCTATGTTGTGGACACGGTGGGCTGATGTGTCCGAAGAGATAAAGAGGGAGGTGAACAACGCCGCGTCGGTGAGTAATTTAAAAAATTTAATTTATTTATAGTAATATTTAATAATTTTCGGTATTGTTACAATTGTAAAAATAATAAAATATTATCTTTCAGACATTCTTCGAGATTGCCGAACACAAGCGGGATTGGGCGGACTCCGTGCAGAACTCGAGGTACGTTGGGAATTCCTCATCTTATAGATTGAAATATTTTATGATATTAATAATATTTCTAATGCACTTTTGTTTTTTCCGTAGGTTCAAAGAGTGGAAGAACGAGCTCCGTTCCCACTTTAACGAATACGACAACCGTGGTCGTATGGGTACTCCCAGAGAGTTCATGTTCAGGGAGTACGAGTGGCGTTGGTTGAAGACAGTAGACTTCAACAACCCAGTTATGCAGGTAAATACTAAACTTCACTACAAATGTTTATTTTGTTAAAATTTTAATTATTAGTTTAATTATTTTATAATTATTACACTAATATTTTTTGATGCATTTTTCTAATATTTTATTATTTGTTTGAAGAATCGTTCTCGGATAAACTCTGCGAACCGCCACCGTAACACAACCCCCCATCATGGTGGTTCTAGGCCGTTTGCACAATATCAGGAGGAGGCGCTTAGAGATCATCCTGATAGCAACCCGTACGTGGAGACGTTCAAGATCGCTTATCCACAAGCGACAGAACAGCTCGTAAGTCGTTCATTACGATTTTAAAATTTTAATTATTAATTTTACTTAATTATATATTTGTTAGAATATTAATTTTTTTTTTCCCGTCCAATTAGGAGAGGGTGAACCGGGCCGAAGAAGAGGTGTTCCAGCAAGTAGTTCGGGAGACACAACCGAACATTTCAGAGGCAGATCTGGAAGAAGCCCTGCGCCAGGTCGACCGGTCCAATGTCCAAACGGCAGCGAGGATGTTCGACGCAGCCTTCCCAAACCGCTCAAACAACTACTACTGCCGGGGTTTGGGAAGTTCTGGACTAGGGCTCCTGAAGACCACTAAGGGAGGTCAAAAGAAGGGAGGCGGGAGAGCCAACAGGTGAGGGGGGAAGTGCGGAGATTGGCAGAAGAAAATGCAAGGTTGGCGGCCGAGTTCCAGAGATCACAGGAGGAACAACGCAGATCACAGGAGCAACACCGCAGAACACAGCAGTATTATTTAGATCTGTCCAGTTGGCATGCTGAGAGCGAGAGAATTCGGCGACACAACTACACCGGCCAACAAAACTGGTGGTATGATATGTTCGCTGCACAATAACCAAACCTTGAACCCCCGCCCCCGTTTCAGCTGTTAGTTGAACCTCCAATGCCTCAACCTCCCGAGTTCGGTCAGCAGGATGACGAGCATGATGGAGAGCAGGATGCTGGGGATGACCTGGTGGACTTTAGTGGTTTAGGTGATGATTAGGGTTATATTTTATGTATATTGGAACGAATTAAATAATAAGTCATTTAGACGTGTTTCTTGTTGGTGCAAATGCATGGACTGTCTTTGTGATTTGCAGGTTGCTTGGAATGGTAATTTAGAAAATAATTTAATTTTTTTTTCCCAAATGTAAGAATAGCCGACGATTTTGGCATTATTTCGTCGGCTATAAGTACTATAGCCGACGATTTTTACCAATTTTCGTCGGCTATAAAACTTATAGCCGACGAAAATTACATTATTTCGTCGACTATAACTAATTAATGCCTATTAAAATATTAATATATTTCGACGAAATAACCGACGAAATAGATGAAATCGTCGGCTATATTTCAGAAATAGCCGACGAATTTCGTCGGCCATACTCGCAAATACCCGACGAATTTCGTCGGATATTTTGCCCACGTTTGGTCGACGAAATAATTTTTCGTCGGTAACATCGTCGGCCATACTCGACTATAGGCGACGATTTCTTTATTTTCGTCGGCCATTGGTATTACCGACGGCGTTTTCCCGACGACTTATAGCCGACGAAAATTTCGTCGGCAGAAGGAATGGCCGACGAAATTTTTTTCGTCAGCTATTCGCTCGGATCTGGTAGTGCAAGCTGCTGCTTAGCTCACTTCAGATTAAGGTGAATCAAGGTGAAATAAGGAGAATCAAGTTGAATCATGAATCAAGGTGAAACAAGGAGAATCAAAATGAATCAATGTGAAACAAGGAGAATCAAGCTGAATCATAAATCAAGGTGAAACAAGGAGAATAAAACTGAATCAAGGTGAAACAAGGACAATCAAGCTGAATCATGAATCAAGGTGAAATAAAGAGAATCAAGGGCTTACTTGTTTAACCAGTTTCTGTGATCAGAAGATCCAAGGTTTAAAGCAAAGTTTTCAACAGAACTATCAAGTACTTTGAGATGCTGCAATAAAAAATAACAAGAAAATACCAGCGACAAAACCAACGAGAAAATTCATACTCTAACAAGAAAACATACATTTCCAAGCAACTAGGCAATTCTTCCACTTCCAGTGCATACAATCGATACTACCGAGCATTCCTCTAAACCCACGATTCTCAGCCATCAATAACAATCTGAAAATAACATATGAATTTAGTTTTCTCAAATATTCAGCTCCAAACATATCAATAACAGCTTGGACAAACCTTCGAAGAGTTTCAATTGCAGTGGTTTCGCCAATTCTCACATAATCATCCACCTAATCTGCCGAATGCCTATATGCTAACATTCGCATTGCAGCCGTTGCCTTTTGTAGAGATGATAATCCAAGACACCCTGCAGAAACCCTTTTCTGGACAAAATAGGAGTCATGGCCTTCTACCACATGTAGAATTCGAAGAAAAAGAGGTCGATGCATTCGAAACCTTCTCCGAAACTTCACTTCTTTATGAGCAGGATTTTTCAGAAAAATAGTCCTTGTAAAGGATATGGTGAAATTGACATCGATATCGCTCTGTAAACGTGAGACCAAGAACCGAGCCAAGACGTCTACTCCTTTCATTCTCTTGTTGTTTGATAGGAGTATAAAATGCGACGTTCTTAATATGTTTTTACCTCCATTTATCCAATGCTTAACTTTTATTATTGTAAGATAGAGTCATATTTTAGTTTAGTGTCCCTTTGGTAGAGATTTGGAGAAAATGTGCTTAATTGTCAGAAAAAAGACTAAGTATAGAAATCTGGAAATAAAGTAAAATATGTCTTTTTCGTGATTTTGAGGCTCGTGCTAAACTGATTTATCCTTTTCCAAATTTGATGAAATTTGGTGGGCATTTAATTGGCAAGCTAAAGTGTATTGTGTCAAAATTTCAGATCAATCGGAGTTCGGGAATCACCCAAATGAAGGCTGCAACTTGGCAGTTTGAGCAAATCAATCCAGGGACTACCAGGATTTTCCTGGGACTGTGTCCTGACTTCCGGAATTTCTGTGGGACACATCGCTTGGAACTAGTGAACAAACCATACCCCGTTGGAAAGCTCTACGAGTCTAGTTTCTCTGGAACTTGGAATCGCAGCAAAATATTTCCTGAGCAAAACGTTATGCCGGTTTGAATGCACGAAGGTCAAGTCTGCCGAAAGAAGAAAACCTAAACCGAGTTCTACACGGATTTGGCTTACGAATGTGGACTGAATTCCATCATTTGTGCAAGATTTTTGGCTGAATTAATTCATGGAAAACCAAAAGAGATATTGCTCAATTATTCAGCCATTATCTTGGAAATTTTCGGCAGAAAATAGAGGAAGAAAATCCTAACAAATCCTGATCAAATTCGGCAGAATTCCTGTGCACGTCATCCAATTTCCACGGACTCTCCCGGACAGCTCACAATGAATCTGAATTCGAGCCTTATATGGATAGAAAGCTACGGGAGTCTAGTTTCCAACCCAATTGGAATCACCTCAATATCTATTTTCTAGAGAAAGATATTCCATAATCTTCACTCGAAGGTCAAATCTACCAGCAGGATAAGTTTGAGAAAAACTAGGTTTTGTAAACCCTAGCTGCCTCCCTTGCCTCTATAAATACCACAACATAATTTCAGAATAATCATCTCTTCTCTCTCACTTTTACCTAGCTAAAACTCTGTCCAAATAATACCACAACTTCCATAGGAGAATACTTGCCGATCCCACCTTCACCTTCATCAAGAATGCATCTTGTCACCTTCCACCGAATCCACACCATTGTTGAAGCTTCTCAAGGTTCTTCAAAGTGTGATTCACTCTTAACTCATGGCTAGTATTTTTCTGTGTAATTACAAAACTTTGTCTATGAAGGTTGTAAGAATTTGTAGATGTTTATTTGGTTTATGTAATTCTATTTTGGATTTTCGGATATCTTGTTTGATTGTCTAATTGCTGAATTGTGTATCAATGCATGTGATGATTTTTAGTTAGGATTTAGGGCAGTAGGTTTCGGTTTTAATACTTGGTTTTATTTGGTTTATTTTCTGAATTGGTATGCATATAAATTGATGCATGAGGGTTCGACGCAGCCTTCCCAAACCGCTCAAACAACTACTACTGCCGGGGTTTGAGAAGTTTTGGACTAGGGCTCCTGAAGACCACTAAGGGAGGTCAAAAGAAGGGAGGTGGGGAGAGCCAACAGGTGAGGGGGGGAGTGCGGAGATTGGCAGAAGAAAATGCAAGGTTGGCGGCCGAGTTCCAGAGATCACAGGAGGAACAACGCATATCACAGGAGCAACACTACAGAACACAGCAGTATTATTTAGATCTGTCCAGTTGGCATGCTGAATGCGAGAGAATTCGGCGACACAACTACGCCGGCCAACAAAACTGGTGGTATGATATGTTCGCCGCACAACAACAAAACCTTGAACCCCCGCCCCCGTTTCAGCCGTTACTTGAACCACCAATGCCTCAACCTCCCGAGTTCGGTCAGCAGGATGACGAGCATGATGGAGAGCAGGATGCTGGGGATGACGTGGTGGACTTTAGTGGTTTAGGTGATGATTAGGGTTATATTTTATGTATATTGGAACGAATTAAATAATAAGTCATTTAGACGTGTTTCTTGTTGGTACAAATGCATGGACTGTCTTTGTGATTTGCAGGTTATTTGGAATGGTAATTTAGAAAATAATTTAATTTTTTTTCACCAAATGTAAGAATAGCCGACGATTTTGGCATTATTTCGTCGGCTATAAGTCTTATAGCCGACGAAAATGACATTATTTCGTCGGCTATAACTAATTAATGCCTATTAAAATATTAATATATTCCGACGAAATAACCGACGAAATATGCTGGAATCGTCGGCTATACTTCAGAACAAATAGCCGACGAATTTCGTCGGCTATAGTTTACGATATCGTCGGCCATACTCGAAAATACCCGACGAATTTCGTCGGATATTTTGCCAAGGTTTGGTCGACGAAATGATGTTTCGTCGGTAAAGTCGTCGGCCATACTCGCATATAGCCGACGATTTCGTTATTTTCGTCGGCCATTGGTATTACCGACGGCGTTTTTTCGACGAATTATAGCCGACGAAAATTTCGTCGGCAGAGGGTATAGCCGACAAAATTTTGGCATAGTCAACGAAATTTTTTTCGTCGGCTATTCTCTCCGATCTGGTAGTGACCCTTGCCAATCTCAAACGATATTTTGAATTTTGATAATAAACTATTAAGAGAATAACTTAATTATGGCTGTGAGTTGTTACGAAAACAACACCTAAATTTTATTAATCAATTGAAGAACTGCCAAAAAAATTTATGATTATGTTTTAAACATTGTCGAACAAAAAAAAACAAGCGGCTATATTTGTTCATGGCAGTGGTGGAATTGGAAAAACTTTTTTGTGGCACACAATTATTAGTAAATTAAGGTCAAAGAGAAAACTAGTATTAGCGATAGCTTCATCTCGTATTGCTTCGTTATTGCTCCCAAATGGTAGAACCGCACATTCAAGATTCAAGATTCTCATAGAAATACGTAAACTAACAAATTGTTTGGTCAATAAAAGAACTAATCTGGCTAATTATAAGAAAATCATACTTGATTATTTGGGATGAAGCACCGATGTGTGATAAACATTGTTTCGAATCATTAGATCAATGTCTTCGTAATATTTTAATAGATTCTACTGAAACCAATACTAAAATGTCATTTTGTGGAAAACCAATTTTATTAGGTGGAGATTTCAGACAGATATTACCTATTGTTTCCGGAAAAGGTACAGAGGAAATTATTCAAGCTTCTATAAATCATTTGTATTTGTGGCGGTTATTTAAAGTGTTCACTTTAACTATAATTATGAGACTAATGAAAAAAGGTTTAATTGAAAAAGAAAAACAAGAAATTACAACATTTGTAAATTGGATGTTACAAATCGGTGAAGGTCGGATATAATCAGTTTTTGACACAAATGATAGTGATACATCGTGGATTGAAATCCCTGGTGATTTGTTAATCGATTGTAATACAAATACCACAGAGGCATTATTTTTACTACATATCCAAATTTTAGTACAAATTATAAGAATCGAAATTATTTGAGAGAACGTGCTATTGTAACTCCGCGAAATATAACTGTAAATAAAATCAATAATTACGTGGTCAATTTATTGCCGGGTGATAAAAGGATTTACTTGAGTTTCGACACAATTTCTCATGATACTAGTACTAATGAAAATATTAATCTTTTATATCCGACTGAATTTCTAAATCAGCTAGAATTTAGTGGATTACCGACTCATGAATTAGTTTTAAAAATTGACATGCCAATAACGTTATTGCAAAATCCAAATCAAATTTGTGGGTTATGTTTAATTGAAGCAGAAATTCTGACTGGAAATAATATCGGTGATAAAGTTTTTATACCAAGAATTATTTCAAGTGCAAATAAACATACATGGCCTTTGTAAAATTTAGACGACGATAATTTTCAGTTCGACCATGTTGTGCAATGACTATCAATACAAGTCAAGGTCAATCCCCTAATCAAGTTGGTGTATATCTATGCATACATAAAAAATTTATATAGTTACATAAATGTTGTATAAAATTTTATATAGTTAAATTTTATATAGTTAGATTATTGTTTTTTATGCAAGGACAATTTCCAGTTCGACAAAAAAAATTATATAGTTAGATTATTGTTTTCTATGCATACATAAAAATTCAATATAAAAACAATATACAAAAAATACTGGCAATATCTCAAATTGAACTACTTGATTTTACATTTTGTAAATTAGTGTAACTTTTGTTGCTAGTTCTGCCAAAAAAAAAACTGTACTAACTATGTGAAAAAAAGTCTCCTATTAAACATGATATTATCGGAAAAACATCTCCATAAACTTCTTCTCCATGAAGCAAACTTGCATCCTTATCGTGAAAGGAAAGAAAACTGCATCCTTATCAAAAAAGGTTTCTCTTTGAAAGCTTTTAATCCTTGTATCGTTATCAAGACTTAAAAGTCAGCATAATATTATTACTATTATTGACAAAATAAAAAGCTTAAAGCAGAACATTAGGACTCCGTCATTTCTAGACCGACAGTAATACCAAATTGGGAGAGATTTCGCTACACCGTCGTCTCCTTCATACTTGATATACAAGTTGTAGAAGCTGGTAATATGGGTCGTCTCCTGCCATACTTAATTCGACGAAGAATAATGAAACAAGGAAAAATGAAACCATATCAAGTGCCTTCATTGTGTGTGAAATGTAGTTGATCTATCGCATCAAGTAAAAACTATTATTTATAGGCGGTATGTGTCAGTCAAAGAAAGCTTGTGTATGCATAAAAGCATGACTTTCCTTTGGTAAGAAACACATCATGCATGTTTGAGTACTATTTGTGAGAACAAAAAAACAGAGTATTCAAAGATGTATTAAAGAATTTGTGAGCACAAAGAATTTTCTATAGTTAGATTACTGTTTAATATGCATACATAAAAATTCAATATAGAAACAATATATAAGAAATACTAACAGTATCTCAAATTGAACTACTTGATCTTACATTTTGTAAATTAATGTAACTTTTGTTGCTACTACTGCCAAAGAAAAAAAATGTTATCAACTGTGTGAAAAAAGTCTCCTATCAAACATGATATTATCGGAAAAACATCTCCATAAACTTCTTCTCCATGAAGCAAACTTGCATCCTTATCGTGAAAGGAAAGAAAACTGCATCCTTATCAAAAAATGTTTCTCTTTGAAAACTTGTAATCCTTTTATCGTTATCAAGTCTTAAAAGTCAGCAGAATATTATTACTATTACTGACAAAATAAAAAACTTAAAGCAGAACATTAGGACTCTGCCGTTCCTAGACCGACAGTAATACCAAACTGGGTGAGATTTTGTTACACTGTCGTCTCCTTCATATTTGATATAAAAGTTCTAGAAGCTGGTAATATGGGCCGTCTCCCGCCATACTTAATTAGACGAAGAATAATGAAACAAGGAAAAAGGAAACTATATCAAGTGCCTTCATTGTGTGTGAAATGTAGTTGATCTATCGCATCAAGTAAAAACTATTATTTATAGGCGGTATGTTTCGATCAAAGAAAGCTCGTGTATACATAAAAGTATGACTTTCCTTTGGTAAGAAACACATCATGCGTGTTTGAATACTATTTGTGAGCACAAAAAAATATAGTATTCAAAGATGTATTAAAAAATTTGTGAACACTGAAAAATTTAAATAGTTAGATTACTGTTTTCTATGCATACATAAAAATTCAATATAGAAACAATATACAAGAAATACTAGCAGTATCTCAAATTGAACTACTTGATTTTACATTTTATAAATCAGTGTAACTTTTGTTGCTACTACTGCAAAAAAAAAAAAAAAAAAACATTATCAAATGTGTGAAAAAAAGGTCTCCTATTAAACATGATATTATCGGAAAAACATCTCCATAAACTTCTTTTCCATGAAGCAAACTTGCATCCTTATTGTGAAAGGAAAGAAAACTGTATCCTTATCAAAAAAGGTTTCTCTTTGAAAGCTTTTAATTCTTCCATTGTTATCAAGTCTTAAAAAGTTATTTTGTTGATAACTATGGAATTAAAAATTTATTTTTATTTTTATTATTGTTGTGATAATGTTGTTTTGTATTTTTGTTATTTTACAACAATAATAATCTTGGTTAAACTTGTATTTTTATTTTTAGTATAATAACTCTACAATTACACAACAACACTACCTATATAATTTTGAATGAACCTATCTCTTGAATTAACACAATGACAAATAATAATAACTTAATAAAAATAACCTATCTCTTGAATTAGCACAATGACAAATAATACAAATGAATCAACCGTTGATACATTTGTACCTGCAAAACAACTTCATACATATATTACCCTTCTTGTGTCGATTGTAGTATAAGACAAGTAGGGATCGTTCTATCCGGGGAAATCAATGGTATTTAATCACATAAAGCATCACAAATTGATATGGGAGGTTTGGATTTTTATCTAATAACCTACTGAATTTTACGAAAATAAAAACTAAATTAATATATACATATGATCGTCATATTTCACACATAACACTAAACACAAAACTCACATAACATTTAACAATTTCGCACAAGGTAATAATATAACAAACGACAAGCATTCAAGATTAGTTTTAGTTTCAATTTAATTAGAGCCTTCGCGGTTCATCTAATTAGCAAAACTTCTTAATTATTAAGAACTAGCTTCGCACATAATACTAAACATAGTGCTAATTAGTTTAAAGACACTTCGCGTAGAAATTAAACCAAGAAATACATAAGCACAATGAGTTGAATTGAAAACATATTAGCAAGTATGGCGTCACCTCATCTCACATCGATATGTAAATTTTCAGAATTACTCTAGCCTAAAGAATTAACACAAGATGAATCAACTTTGCGCATAATTCATCTCATGTTCTATTCGACAAGTGAAACCAATACACAAGGTTTGGCCATGATCAAGGCTGCCCTCATGCATCGATTTATATGCATATATATGAATCCAGAAAATAAACCAAAATAAAACCATGAACACATGTGATTTCAATTATAACATAAACCCTGATTAAAATCGTTAAACATCAAGAACATAATCCGAAAACTAGATAATCAAGTACCTAATCTGAAAATCCAAAACTGAATTAATAAAACCACATAAACATCCACAAATACATACAATCTTCATAGACAAAGTATTGTAATTACAAAGAAAATATAAAGCCATGAGCGAAGAATGAATCACACTTTGTAGAAACCTTGAATGGAGATTCGGCAAAGAATTGATTCGGTGGTGATGGGGATGCGATTTTGGTATGGTGATAGAAGGGGGTTCGGCTGTATTTTTCTTTGGTATTGTGGTGAGAGTTCGGCATAATTTTAGCTAAGTGAAAGTGAAAGACAAGATCATTTTCTTTGTGGCTGCCGTGCCCTTTATATAGGAGAAAAATGGTGCTAGGGTTTCAGCTCCAAGAAGAATTGTTGCCGAAACTCGCCTCTCCTTTCTTGTAAGGTAAGTCTTGAATTTCCTTCCAAGTTGTTGCCGAAATCTCCTTGAATAATTACTGAATAAATCTTCAAATAATTCTTCCATTTATTCTTGATTTAATTCGGGCAAAATTATCTTGAAAGAAGAGGGAAATGCAGTCCACATTCAACCTTGATTCCTTCCCTTGTAAGTTTTGGCAATAACTTAAGAATTCCTTGCATTTGCCGTATCTTTCTTCCCTTATAAGTTTCGGCAATAACTTATCTATGCATTCCTTTTTTGGTTCGGCTTTGAAATCTTTCCTTGTCCTTGTTGCATTTCAATTCTTTTCCTTATATGATTCGGCAGCAATCCCTTGTAGCTCTAGAACTCGTTTCTTTCCAAGATTTTCTTTTCCTTGTTGGTTTTGGCAGCCCATTCAATCCATGCTTTCCTTATGGACTCCATTTCCTTCTAGGTTTCGGTCAATGCTTCATTCTTCTCCTCTTTCTCTTTTAATTAGGCAGAATGACCTTTGTGTGATGATTACAACATATCTCTCTCTAAAAAATAACTATTGAGGTGATTCTAACTGATTTGGAAACTAGACTCTCATAGATTTCTACCCATATATAGCTCGAATTCTGATTCAAAGTGAGCTGTCTTGGAGAGTCCGTGGAAGTTGGATAACCTACACAGGAATCTGTCCGAATTTAATCAAGGTTTTTATATCTCTTCACTTCTTTCCTTTTTCTTCTAGGCTTGCATCTATGCTCTCCTTGCTTCTCTAGGTCATCTTCTCCTCTAGCTGAAGGTTTCAATTGTGGAAATATTTCTAAAAGTTCAAGAGAAGAAATTAGGTAAGTTCGGCAAGATATAATTTTCCTTATTCAAAATAGGTTCAAAATATTTCCTAATTCATTTTAGTTTCCTAATCATGTTAGGATTCCCAATATGAATAGGTTTCCTAATCAAATGAAGTTTACTAATTTCAATCTTTGTCGTTTTTAGAAACGTCAAAGCATTTCTGCTTTCCTAGTTTGATTAGGATTCCTAACTCAATTAGGATTTTTCAAGAATTCCTCATTTTTCACGTTTTAAGCTCTTTTCACCAACAACTCTGCCAAAGACTCCTAACTAGACTCAATGACTCTATATTACAACAATAAGGGTTAAGAATTGCATAAATAGGGGTAAAAACATATTAAGAACGTCGCATATTATGCTCCTATCAGTTCCATTCATAAGTTTTTTTTTTTCAGAAGAGACTGAGAACTGACCATTAGAGATATTACTAGGCTGGATATCTAAAGGTAAAGGACGTTTTGTCCATGATTTGAAGTTCCGTTTCTTTGGGTAATTAATTCTTTTAATTTGAAGATCTTGAAATGTTTGATTAATTTTGGATATGGTACTAGTGTCACTGTTAGAAGAATCTGTAGAAATATTATGGTTATTTATTACTGAGATATTACTTGGTTCAGTTTTTAATTCTTTCATCATTTGTTCAATTTTTTGGATTGTGGAAATAGGTTTAAGAATGGGTTTGTTGAGATTACTAAAATGTACAAGTGGAGTTTCAGTTTTTTGACTAGGTAACACTGGTGTTTTATAGCAAATATTATCTATTTTGGTTTCTATTTTATCTAATTGATGACCTATAGTTATTAGGCTTTGGTTAGAATAATTGTTTTGTTCAATAATTTTTTTATGGTCTGGATCTCCTTTGTCTTCAGGAATTTTAAAGGGTGATGCCATAATATGTTGTTGTAGGTGGTCAATAACTATGTTTTCAATAGAAGGGTGTGTGGAGGTGACTACTTGATTGGTAGTTTTCCACTTTGATTTGGTTAATGTTTGGCATTGTTTTTTATTTAATAAATCAATGTAATCAAGGAACAATATTTCTGAATGTTTTTCTAACATATAATTTTTCCAATCTTGGAACAATTGTTTTCTTTGTTCTATTAATGGGTATTGTTGTCGGTAAAGATTCCGACGATTCATATTCTTTTCAAATGTAAGATTTTGATCTAACCTTGAGTAATTAATTGTGAAAGTTTTAGTAAGGGTACTTAATTGAGGGTTAATAGGAGGAACCACTTCAAAATCTCCAGCTGTAAGAGTAGGTGAAGTATCTTCATCTGTTGTTTCATTTTCTGCGTAAGTAGGATAACTAACTTGGGAAGTAGTATTTGTTGACAGTAGCCGCAGAGAGGCTACAGCAGGCCCACAGACCCGCAGCAAGTGCACCAGGGCCCGGCCCAAGGCCCGGGACCGGCTCACCAGCACCCGGCCTCGGGGTCCAGCACTTTATCCTGCCACCAGGGACCCTGGGGCCGGGGGCGCCAGCCTGCCAAAGAGGGCACCATAATGTACAAACAGAAGGGAACCAGTCCCACATCGAAGGGTGAGGCCAGCCCTCACCCCCAACCACCTATATAAGGGCCCCAACTACCCTCTTTAATAGGTAACTTATCTCTCTCTCTGCTTACATACGTGCCTTGGTTATATATATATTCCAACTATACTAACTTAGGCATCGGAGAGGAGAAGACCGGCCCGCCCGGTATTCCCCTTAGTGAGCAGGATTGCAAGAGATCAAGTTGGATTCATCTGTATCTACCAGGCCCCCGGGTTTGGGCAGAAACAATTGGCGCCGTCTGTGGGAAGCTTGAACGAAAAGCCGTGTAAGCAACACCGTCGGAAGAGAATTCGGAAATGAGTCAAGAGAAAGGTACCACCGAGGAGGGACGTGTTGCATTAGTGCAGACGCTCACCTCCACCCCAGCCGTCACGCGGGAGCCGCGCGGCGACCGGGGCAACGGTCAGGAAGGAGGGAGCTGTGGGGGACCATCCGGCGTGCCGGATCCCCACCACGACAGCTGGCGCGGGAAAGGCCCGGCAGAGTATGAAGACAGTCCAGAGCGCCGGGGCTTCTCCTTGACGTTCTCAGATGATCCAAGAGATCGATCTGAGAGCCCAGACCGGGACCCTACGTACAGCCCCGGCCATAGCAGTATGGCGGGAGAGCTACGGGCAATGGCCGCAGAGGTCAGTCGTCTAAGAGAGGAGAGCGACAGGGACAGAGCTAAGTCCAACGCCCGGTACGAAGAGATGGAAGCGGTGAATGCTGCCCTAGTCGCCGCCCTGGAAAGGGGACAGCAGCATAGTGACGCCATGGCCAAGGCGCAGGCGACACCCCCACCGATCCAACCTCAATACACCGAGGCAGGGCAGTCTTCGGGCGGTCGGCCCGGTGGTCCCGTGCGAGAAAAGTCACCTCCAGGCGCAGGCCCGCCAAAGAGCACGACAACCTCCCGCCAGCTCGGCGCTTCGTCTGTGGATGAAGTTGATACTCCGACCGCACGGGCGCTGCAGATGCTAGCCAACACCGTGTCGGACTTAAAGGCCCAAATGGAGGCCAACGAGAGAAGAGCCGCGCGGCGATGGAGGGCGCCCGGTTTAATGAGCGCATGGGCCCTTTCTCACACCGGGTCATAGAGTCGGGGAGATCTGGCAACCAGAAGTCCCTCAAACTCACCTATTCAGGGTCCGGCTGCCCGTATCAGCACCTGGACAGTTTCCGGTCCCAAACCTGCGCCAAGGGATACTCCGATGCAGTCTGCTGCAACATCTTCCAGGAGACTTTGTCTGGAGAAGCGCTCAGCTGGTTCTACGAGCTTCCTGCGAACTCGATCGAGGCGTTCGAGCAGTTAGCCGACCGGTTCGTAGGCCGCTTCATTCTCCGAGTCGAGGGAGCCCGGACGTCGACCATCCTCTTCAACTGCATACAAGCCCCCGGAGAGGAGCTGAGAACCTTTGTCAACCGCTGGCAGACGGCTACGGCCGGAGTTCGGAACCTGGACAAAGGCATCGCCGAGATGGCTTTTAAGCAGGGGCTCCGAGCGGGTAAGTTTTCCTACGCCGTCCGGGTAGAACTCCCGCAGGGGTATGACGAGTTGATGGCTATGGCCATCCGGCATGCTCAGGCCGATCATGAGACCTATGGGCACCACCTACTGAAGAGGAAGCGGGATGAGCAGCAGGAAGACCATCCCCGGGAAGAGAACCCTCCGCCCGGCCAAGAAGCCAAGCCCAGTCAGCGGACCGAGAACCGCACCGCTCGACCCAGCCGGAACGCCAACAGAAACTGGCCACAGCGGCAGCAGAGGCCCTATTCTGATAAACCCCAAAACGAGCACAAGCCGGCGCCGTACCGCCAAGAGCGCCCCCTGGCAATCATGCCAGCACCACCGGCCGGTCAAGAAGTCTTCACCGCTCTCACCACTTCCTACGAGGATATCTTACTTGAGAACGGGAGCGTCATTCCCCCACCGCCCAAGAGAAAGTACCCGAAGGGGAAACTTACAATGGCACAGACGGGCAAGTACTGCTCTTATCATGATGAGGCTACTCATCGAACAAATCAGTGCTGCGCTCTTAAGACAGCGGTGCAGGATTTGATCGATAACGGCCAGCTCCAGCTGTACGTAGGGGAAAGAAGAACAGACCCCGACCGGGAACGTGACCATGCCTGGTAAACCCGCTAGCTCCGAGCGGTTAGTTTGATATGTCTCCGGTTCAACCGTTGTAAAAACAGATATATGCAAACTACTTTTGAGAAAATTTCACCGGCTCCACCAGTTCAATTATATTCATAATCAAGCAAGAATACAAGCGGTAACCGTTCCGGAAAGATTACAAGGAGAAGAGCAAGGAAAATCCTAAGGAGCCACGACTCCGCCTTCAGCAGGCAATCCGCCAGCCTCTCCTGCGGTACCCTCGTCGTTGACCTCAGTTCCGGCGTTGACTCTGGCTCGGGGAGACTCGGCACCATTGGTAGAAGAATCCAAGTCCGAGCGAATCGCTTCTTCCGGCTGCCCCTCCACCGCCTCCTGATGGATGTCCGACTGCTCATGGATATCTCCTTCAGCAGCAATCGGCATCAGGGAAGTGTCTAACCATCCCTTCCCCGCCCATTCCGTGTACGCATCCGAGATACCCTCTTCCCTGGCCTTCACCAGAAACTCCAGGAACTGATCGCTCTCGCGGTATTTGAGAACGACCCGCTCGTAGAGTTTCGGGTCATCTTCCCCGGTCGCAGCAGCAGAGGCGGCGCGCAGAGCAGCAGCTCCCACTTGGAGCTCGTCCACCTTGGCTTCCAGTTTGGCCCTCTCCTTCTCCAGGCTCCGGTTCTGCTCCTCCAGCTTCTTGGCCCTCTCCTCCGATCTGACCTTCTCCCGATCCGAGTGGGACTTCTCCACCTCCAGGCGCTGTCGGGCCTCCGATAGAGCAGCTATCTGTCTCTTCAGCTCCGACAGTTCCTCGCTCGCGTCCGGTTGGTACAGACTATACAGCAGCTGCGCAACAGCAAAGGCAGTTAGTCAGGCAGTAAAAGAAAACAAGCTACAAGCAGTGTAGTGGTACCATGCAGTACTTACCCGGAGGACGGATTCCTTGCATTTTGGGCGATTCCCGCCCGCCAGGGCTCCAGCAACCCTGGGTCTGTCCAGACCAAGGCCGGCCAAGTCTGCCGCCACTTGCCGGGCGAGTGCACTATCCGGGCTTCCCCTCGGTGCCTCCGCAGGCACGGGACTACTCTGCCGGGCAGCAGCAGCAGCCTTCTCCCCGGCAGCGTTAGTTTGAGCACCGCTGGTTATCCTGAACCGTTTGGCCAGGTTCTCCCGCGCCGACCCACCGGTAAGCGTCACTAGCGCGGAGGAAGGAATGTCCCCGCCTTTCCGTTTCTCTCCCCGGCCTTCCGGAGAAGAAGATTGCGCGCTTACCCGGGCGACACGAGCCACGTGCGGCACAGACACCGGCCGGTTGGGGATCCTGTTCACTCCACCGGGAATCCTCACTGGCCCCCCGGTACTCTTGCCCCTTCCAGGCACCGCAGGGTCCGCAGCGTGATGGGTCTTCACCCGCCTCAGGAGGTAGGCGCCGTCATCAACATCCATGGCCCTCGGCTCCGGATGAGTCGTGAGCCGGCCGGACTCCTCGTCCACCGACGTCCGTGAGACGGTCTCGCCTTTCTCCTTCAGCTTGTTAAGGGGGTCTTCCCCGTCCATTGAGAGAGTGGTTTCGGGCTTGATAACCGCCCGGGAAGATGCACCTGCAAGAAAAGCGAACAATTAGTATTTTGCCAGAGATAGCACAAAGTATCACAGCTAAAGGGCTTCCTACGCACCGGGACCGCGCCCAGGTTGGCAGTATTCCAGCACTTCTCGCCGGATGAAGTTGAAAGAACTCCATTCCAGATCGTCCCAACATCCGAGTATGGTCGAGATCCTCTCATGCTCCAGATCGGATAACCCGAACGACTGGTCGCCAAGGGGCTGGAAGGCGCCAGGAACCCGGTACATTTTACTCCTCGCCTGCCACCTCCCACCCACCATCACCACCTTCTTCCTCCAACTGTTGTCTACCCATGTAGGCATATTGGTGACGATCGGTGGAGGTTTCCGGGCGTTGAAGGACAGGCAACCCCGAGACCCTTGCTTCCTGGAGTAGGACAACCTATACAAGGACCGGAATTCGTTTACCATTGGCATACTCATTCCGGATAGATCATATAGGCAGCCGAGGCTCAGTAGTCGCCTCCACTGGAGCGCCGGAAGCTGCGCGGGCGACACCTGCAGCGCACTAAGCATGTACTGCACGAAATTTCGCAGCGGAAGCGAGAGTCCATGCCGGAATTGGTCCTGATGCGCGGCAACCCAACCTGCTTCCGGGTTGCAGGCTGACTCTCCAGGATTCAGGGGCCACAGCAGAACTTCATCCGGGATAGCCCAAGTTTCCCGGAGTGCTGCAATCTCTCCAGGGGTCATGCTACCCTCTGGTTCATCACACACCACAGCATCCTTCCCTCTGCCAATGGTGTAGCTCACGGCCGGATCATCCGCAAGACGCACCCCGTGCGGTATTTCAGTCTCCGAGGATTCAGCCCCGGAAGACGAAGACGAGGACGGAGACGAAGCCCTGCTCCCGGAGCAGTCAGAGACTTCGGTCTCCGGGGATTCCGAACCGAGCCAGTCCTCCAGCCTCTCCGCATCATCCACGAGGGGACCCCTGGCAGCCGGTTCGGAAGCCCGGTCAGAATTCGAAGAAGACATCTTAACCTAGGGGAAGAAAACAAAACTCTAGCGCTCGTCAGCAACAGGCTACAACAGCGCCTTCTACGGCCTCTCCCCAAGTTTGCCGCAGAGCAGTTCCGTCAGCGACAGAGATCCCTCCCCCCCCCGGCGCAAAACAACAAAACCAAAGCAAGAACAACACCGGGGCAAAGAAATCAACAAACTTACCGATTAATATGCTCAACCGAGGACAGTCCGCCCTGCGAAAGCAGCGAGCAATGGTAGGAAAGGATTAGAGAGCGCTCGAGAAAACGGATCTCGTGGGGCAAAGGGCTCAGAATTTTCGCCGGATTTCTCTCTTTCTCTTTTAATTTCTCCAACGCAAGAAGCAACAGCAGAAAGAAGAGCAGAAGAGGCCTTTTTATAGGGGGGACCGGTGCCCTAGGCAATTGAAATCCCTCCAAAACAAGTAATCAGAGCAACTCAAACGCCTGCGAATCCAGGCCCTTCATCTCAAGACCGCCCCCCGCTGGCACGTGTCCCAGCATTGGTAAACTGCCCATGCCATCATAACTGATGGGACTGATGGACTTCCTCCTTAAATGCATGTCAGCCACTTGTCCCACACGCTGGCGACAGGAAGGTAGGAGCGGGAACCGAGGAGTCAGGCCCTCCCACACTTCCCCAGGTTCCACAGTTGCATGCCATCTTCGCTGCATATCTCGAAGACCTCTCACCGGTGGTAATCATCCAACCACTTCGAGAGCATCCATCCGGGTACGAGCCATCCGCCCGGCACCATGGCAGTTCACGGTTATGATCATTCAACCGACTGCATAGCTTCTTCGTTGCATATCACCGGAGGACTCGTCTCGATATGGCAGGACGCCCGGTCGAGGTCCGCCCGGCACCATGGCAGTTCACGGTTATGATCATTCAACCGGCTGCATGGCTTCTTCGCTGCATATCTCGAAGACCTCTCACCGGTGGTAATCATCCAACCACTTCGAGAGCATCCATCCGGGTACGAGCCATCCGCCCGACACCATGGCAGTTCACGGTTATGATCATTCAACCGACTGCATGGCTTCTTCGTTGCATACCACCGGAGGACTCGTCTCGATATGGCATGTCGCCCGGTCGAGATCCGCCCGGTCCGCAGCAGTTCACGGTTAGGTATCATTCAACCGGCTGCACGCCATCCTACTGGAGACCTCGTCTCGATATGGCAGAACGCCCGGTCGAGATCCGCCCACCGGTTACGACGCATCCAACTGGCTCGAGAGCATACTCCGGGAATAGGATCCACCCGGCCCCATGGTATTTCACTGGAGGACTCGTCTCGATATGGCAGGACGCCGGTCGAGTTCCGCCCAGTACCATGGCTTGACCCCGGTCATGAGAACATTCGACCGGCATAGGGCTTTATACACCCGGGTGAGTTTACATCTAACCCATGTACGCTTGTCCAGCAGGATAAAAACTCTGCATCGCACCAGCTGCGGCAAACGAGGGCTGCACGGCGAGCCTTGTCACCTCAACGCCACCCCCCTACCGGGAACAGGATCCACCCGGCCCCATGGCATTTCACTTGGGGACTCGTCTCGATATGGCAGGACGCCCGGTCGAGTTCCGCCCAGTACCATGGCTTGACCCTGGTCATGAGAACGTTCGACCAGCATGGGCTTTATACACCCGGGTGAGTTTACATCTAACCCATGTACTCTTGTCCAGCAGGATAAAAACCCTGCATCGCATTGAACCGCGATCAACCTGGGGCTGCACGGCGAGCCTTGTCACCTCAACGCCACCCCTCTTACCTCAACGCTTATTCAGCACAAGCTGAGAAGAACTAGCAAGTGTTCACCGGTGCTTCAAACAGCCCGCAACACCGGGGTAATCTCCCCGCAGCCTAGCAATATGGGACTCGTCTCGATATGGCAGAACACCCGGTCGAGCTCCCATACTCCTGGACTCGTCTCGATATGGCAGAACGCCCGGTCGAGGTCCAGTACTTAAGTTCACCTGGGACTCGTCTCGATATGGCAGAACGCCCAATCGAGGTCCCATGAACTTCACTCCGTTCCGCTTTGGCAGATCGCCCGGTAGAGGCTCAGTGAACTCCGCTTTGGCAGATCGCCCGGTAGAGGCTCAGTGAACTCCGCTCTGTTTCGATTTGGTAGATCGCCCAGTTGTGACCCAGTGAAGCTCCGCTTCGTACCGATAGGGCAGAGTGCCCGGCCGAAATCCCATGCACATCTCTTGCATGGCGGATTTCAACGCCCCATTATCATCCCATGCACAAATCTCTTGCATGGCGGATTTCAACACCCCATTATCATTCCATGCACACATCTATTGCATGGCATCATGGCATCATCTCATACACTCTCCAGGTTCCACCCCACTCCATGCTCATAACACCACAACACCTGGGCACAGTACTACTTATATTACAAACGTACTTATAAACTATTGCTTCCCATCGGTAATAGGTACTCAACTCGGTCACGCCCAATCTTTAACGCGGACTTGGGGGACTGGGCACCGGTAGGTTGGTAACCCTGCGGGTCTGCGGGACAAGAGCAAGACAGATTTAAGTCCCCATTCAAGATTGCACTTGACCGGGAACTTGGGGGACTTGTTGACAGTAGCCGCAGAGAGGCTACAGCAGGCCCACAGACCCGCAGCAAGTGCACCAGGGCCCGGCCCAAGGCCCGGGACCGGCTCACCAGCACCCGGCCTCGGGGTCCAGCATTTTATCCTGCCACCAGGGACCCTGGGGCCGGGGGCGCCAGCCTGCCAAAGAGGGCACCATAATGTACAAACAGAAGGGAACCAGTCCCACATCGAAGGGTGAGGTCAGCCCTCACCCCCAACCACCTATATAAGGGCCCCAACTACCCTCTTTAATAGGTAACTTATCTCTCTCCCTGCTTACATACGTGCCTTGGTTATATATATTCCAACTATACTAACTTAGGCATCGGAGAGGAGAAGACCGGCCCGCCCGGTATTCCCCTTAGTGAGCAGGATTGCAGGAGATCAAGTTGGATTCATCTGTATCTACCAGGCCCCCGGGTTTGGGCAGAAACAGTATTAATATTCCTAATTTGTAATTTCTTTATTTCTTCTTCTAAATCTTTTATTCTAATATTTTTTATTTTATTTTTCTAAATCAAGATATCTTCTTGAGATGGATGACTCAGCTGTAGTAGAACCAGCAAAAGAGGGTATGGCTGTCATAAAAGAATGCTTAGAGAATTGTCCTATTTCTTGAATTCGAGAATGGCTTGAATTGGGGGAATTGAAATTTATTCTAACTGTACCATCATTGTATTGTTGGATACCACATAAATCTTATATGCTGTGTCTTATGTTTGTGGGTTGATTTTCATTGGTTAATGACCATTCAGAGGGAAGATGAACATCAAACCATTTTATGGTATGAGGGACTCTAATATTAGCATTGTCTTGACTACTTTGTATTAAAAGTGTTTGATTTTTGGGGCTTTTACTAATGGCTTGGAAATTCATGTTTGTGCCAGTGACTTTGTAGTGAATTCTGTAGATTAATGCTAAGGGTTGAGTTCCTTCTAAAACATTGTAACCAGAAGTTTTAATATTTAAGGTTAAAGCTTTTAATATATGTGGATCACTTAAACTAATTGTAAAATCAGGATAACAATTGAAATGAATTGGACCATTAAAAAAACTTGACTCAATAATACCAAGAGTACTATCATTGAAATCTGTAAATCGTGCGTCTCTAAGACAAAGAAGAATAAAGGCATTAAGATCATTTTTGGTTAATGGTTTGACACCAATTTGAACTAATCCAATATGCAGGAAATTGTGAACATCTCGTTTGTGTTTTTTAATAGCTTCTGGACTGAAAAGATGGCAAGTTTCATGTTGTTTACTGAGGGCATAGACTTGTTCGACTGTTTTAATATGGTGTTCACTTTTGAATGAAGAAAGAGACCACTTTTTCTTGTAAATTTCATTACTAGGAACTTTAAGAATATTCCAATCATTAATATCTATGTTGTCATTTGACTGGTACTCTATCTGTTCTTCATTTACTATGTCTGCAATCCTATTGAGGGAGGAGGTTCTAGAAGAACTAGAAGTGACTGAGGAAGATCTAAATAATCTGCTCATTTTGGGAAATGAATGTGTGACTGACCAGACTACTAAGTTTGAAGAGCTCAACAAGACTAATCTGGGTGCCTAAAGGGCTAGGTTTTCTCTGCTCCGCTCACGCCTCTCATGGGTCTTATTGTTTGAACCTGGACTTATAGTTTGGTTAGGAGAAAAGAAAGTCTAAAGGCAAACAGAAAAGAAGTGAAGAACAGGGTAAACTTAATAGGATAGCACAAGAACACAATCACAACACAAAATAAAGAAGATTAATAAATCTATCTCAAATACCACTCCTAGAAGGTAGTCCTCCACCTGGGGTTTGAGAGGTTTTCACAGAGCAAATCTCAGAAACCACTCCTAGGCGGTAGTCCGCCACCTGGGATTCAAAGAAGGTTTTAATAATAATAATTTGCAACTCTTATGGCTCTGATTATATATATATATATATATTATCAGGCTTTCTATGCTAAGGATCTCCTTATTTATTCTTATGGTGCGGATTTTCTATTTAGACTAACTTTTCGATCAAAATTTCACATCTCCACCACCTAATCTTTATGTACTAGTATATAGATTATCTCTGTAAAATTTTAGCCAATTTGATAACCATTAACATATCATATTAGATTAAAACCAACGGACAGACTGAATTTTTTTAAAATATATATATATATATATATATATATATATATTGTGAATAATACTTGAAATAATTCGAACTTTTATGTACATATCAGCGGCATGTGGAAACAGTTATATCCTGTAGATGTGTTTATCATTGGATATGGGGTTGATGGAGGTGTAATCCAAGCACAAAATACCTGCAAAACAACTACATACAAATAATACCCTTCTTGTGTCGATTGTAGTATTGACAAGTAGGGATCGTTCTATCCGGAGAAATCAAGGGCTTTCAATTACATAAAGTATTGCATAAAAAGGGGGTAACGATTTTTTTACTAATTACCTACTGAATTTTTACGAAAATTTTAAATCCTACATTATTATTTACATTTGATCAACATCTTCCACACAATCACCAAACACAAATCTCATTATACATGCAACAAAATTAAAACAAGTAATAGGGGCAGCAGCAAATATCAGATTCAAGATCAACTAAGTTCCAATTTAATTAAAGCCAACGCGGTTATTCTAATTATTCAAGACATCACAAGTATTTAGAATCCACAACGCGTGTAATCCTAAACATGGTACTAATCGGTTTAATAACACAACGCGTAGAAATTAAACACAAATAGCACATAAGCACAATATGTCGAATTAGAAACATGTTAGCAGGTATGGCGTCACTCATCCCACATCGACATGTAAATTTCCATAATTACTCTAGCCCTTAGATAAATACATATTAAAATCCACAACGCGTGAGATCCAACATATATTAAATCGGCATATGAATTCAACATCTAGATAACAACCATGGCATACGATTGCATCTAGACATCTCCTTCGGTTGCACACGAATTATGAAAATAAACCTAATTAAATCAAGAATTCATGCTAAAGCTACTGCCCATAATACAAATTTAATCACATCACATATAAAATTCGGCAATCATATACAAAATTCCCAAACATTTATAACAAAGATCCGAAGATCCCATATATAATTATCAATACCGAAAATAAATCCAGAAACCAAAACATATTTCATAGACAAAAGTATGTTTAAATACAAAGAATCAAAAGCCAATAAAGTACAATCCATGTTACAACCTTATGAAGATTCGGCAAGGATTGGTGGAGGTTGGATTTTTGTGAAAGATGGAAGGTGGATTCGGCAAAGCTTTTTGGTGGAATTTCTGAATTTATTTGGGCAGAGGTTCGGCAAGGATTTTGAGGGGAAGAGAAGATGATTATTCTGAAATTATGTTGTGGTATTTATAGAGGCAAGGGAGGCAGCTAGGGTTTACAAAACCTAGTTTTTCTCAAACTTATCCTGCTGGCAGATTTGACCTTCGAGTGAAGATTATGGAATATCTTTCTCTAGAAAATAGATATTAAGGTGATTCTAGTTGAGTTGGAAACTAGACTCCCGTAGCTTTCTATCCATATAAGGCTCGAATTCTGATTCATTGTGAGCTGTCCGGGAGAGTCCGTGGAAGTTGGATGACGTGCACAGGAATTCTGCCGAATTTGATCAGGATTTGTTGCGATTTTCTTCCTCTATTTTCTGCCGAAAATTCCCAAGATAATGGCTGAATAATTGAGCAATATCTCTTTAGGTTTTCCATGAATTAATTCAGCCAAAAATCTTGCACAAAGGATGAAATTCAGTCCACATTCGTAAGCCAAATCCATGTAGAACTCAGTTTAGGTTTTCTTCTTTCGGCAGACTTGACCTTCGTGCATTCAAACCAGCATAACTTTTTTCTCAGGAAATATTTTGCTACGATTCCAAGTCCCAGAGAAACTAGACTCGTAGAGCTTTCTAACGGTGTATGGCTCGTTCTCTGGTTCCAAGCGATGTGTCCCACAGAAATTCCGGAAGTCAGGATACAGTCCCAGGAAAATCCTGGTAGTCCGTGGATAGGTTTGCTCAAACTGCCAAGTTGCAGCCTTCATTTGGGTGACTTCCCGAACTTCGATTGATCTGAAATTTTGACACAATACACTTTAGCTTGCCAATTATATGCATACCAAATTTCATCAAATTTGGAAAAGGATAGATCAGTTTAGGACAGGCCTCAATATCACGAAAACAACATATTTTGCACTTTTTGCTCAGATTTCTTTACTTAGTCATTTTTCTGACAATTAAGCACATTTTCTCCAAAACTCTACCAAAGGGACACTAAACTAAAATATGACTCTATCTTACAAAAATAAGGGTTAAGCATTGGATAAATGGGGGTAAAAACATATTAAGAACGATGCACATTGTGCTCCTATCAACTACCCCACACTTAGCTTTTGCTAGTCCCTTAGCAAAACAAAAACAAAAAGACTCAACTACTGCCCCTAAATAATTGTCTCAGGATCTTTAAACACATAGCTTTCAAGTTAAGCATTTCAATCTAAGCACATAAATCCCGAGCGTCATAGACATGTATCAAAGCATGAACAAGTAAGAAACGAAAATCACAAGCAATGAAATGTTATGTTGATTTCATCCTCCTCACTAGGCATACTCTCTTCTTTTCACTCATGATATGGCAATTCACTCATAGTATATGCAAGAGAACAGATTGTAAGACAACAAATAGCTCACATATTTCATCAAATAAAAGCACTTTGTGAATCAATTTTCTGGAAAAACTTCATGTAACAACTATGTGCACCAATGAACCAAAGCCATATGCTCAACTCTTGACAAAAATCTCCACATACAAAGTTCACCTATTATTCGAATCATGAGAGATCTTACATGGGAAAATAGTGGGGCTAGGCATAAGGAATTCGCATTTAGAATAGTGGTGAGAAAATGTCACCAAGACTTAGCAAAGCTCAATACTCCTTATGACTTCACTCAAAAGGGCCAAGTTTCAACTTGTTGGGCCCAAACTTCATTCTTTTCTTCCCCATAACATAGTGAATATGAACAAAGGTCATGTATGATAATAATAATAGACCTTCAATTGTAAAACAAACTCCAAATTCACCACAAGAACTCATCCAATTATTTTTTTCTTTTCACTTCATTGCCGAAATATTCTTTGTTTTTCATTTTATTCGGCTCAATTTTTCTTTTCATTTTTCTGTCAGAATTCTCTTCTTTTTTCTTTTTAATTTCGGCAACAACACTCTTTTCATGCAATTGGACAAGTTCACCCCACACTTACTTCATAACATCACTTCAAATAACAAATTCCAAATAAACTTTACCAAGTCTTGACAACAATGGAAAGGATAAACTGTTCTAAGCTCAAGGAATGTGTATCATGGTGATGAAACAAAATGGCTTAATGTCGGCTCAAATGGGTTAAAACTAAGGAGTCCCACGATTGGCACAAATTAGGCATAAGCTTTATTTGGCATTGGTGGTATCCTAACATGATCTTTTCAATCCTTTTCAAAATCAAGGCATTTCATGAATAATAGTCTCAAAAATTGTCTAGAGTGAGTTCTAGCATTCTAGAGTCCATTAAAAGCTATGACACATAGTCATTGAATATTCAAAGAATGATGAAGTTTTGAAAAATTCTGCCCAATTTTTTTTTATCACTCAAGAAGGAAAGTATATGGCATCAAAGCTCACATAGGTTATTATGGAACAAAATCAACACAAACATGCATGCTTATTACACAAATAAGTCCAAGTCTCAAATGTTCATACCAATCACAATGTCCATGAAACTCACAATTAATTCTCATGATTATGCAAAATCATCATCTATGTACTCAAAGATATAATCATTATAGACTTATTAAGGGCATCCTAAGACTCAAATAAAAATCAAATAAAAGCAACGAAATTTTTTTTAAATTTTTTTCTGAATTTTACGATTTTGCATTTTCTTTTCTTTTTTATGACTCAAAACAAAAGACTTAAAACAAAAACAAACATGTGAAACATGTATCCCTACCCCACACTTAGAAAATTACATTGTCCTCAATGTAAATCACAAATAATGTTGTAATTTCTAAGCATATGATAAATTCCACAAATTCCACATTTATACAATTCAACCAAAAAGAGTTTAGGGATTTAGAAAATTCAAACTCTCGTAGACGGCTCCTTCACAATTTTGGTTGAAATGGGTTGCCTCCCATGCAGCGCTTAATGTTTATAGTCTACTCAGCCTAGACTCTTCGCTTCTTAATCAAGTTGTGGGCGACGCCTTTTGGAGTGCGCACTCCAAATTCGTGCCTCCTTACAATGGTTATCATAACTCGATGCATGATTACTCCACTCTTCAACTGCCTCACATCAAGATAAAGAAATTTAGAAGAGTGGAGATGAGAATTCAAAGAATAAGTTAGTAGTGAGTTAGTGAATTAGCTAAAGTTAGAAGTTAGTGTATAAATATACAATAATTAGCTAAGTAGAATTTAATTGTAAATCAAGAACAAAAGTTGAGAGTGGTGTCTCATTTCTTGCAACACTTGTCGTCCTTCCCAAGTCAATGAGAGCTCCAATCAACTGTTTACAATGTAATTCTTCACCTCTTCCTTATGATCTGCAACTAACAATTAAACTCTACAAGAATCATGAGAATCAATATGTATAGATTAGAAAGAATGAGTTAGAATAAATTAGAGTATAGGTTAGAAATAAGTTAGAAGTAATGTAAAATTTTCAAACTATAAATGTATCATACGAATTCTCTATAAGTATATATTCCACATGATTTATGCAAGTATAAGTTTCATAAAAATTTACAAGTATCACAAAATGGATCGGTCCTAATCTTTTCAAAGTATTCGAATATGTGATATGAGATTGCCGAACCTAGAGTCTATTTCTTTTATTCACACAACTTTAAAATTCGAGGTACGTGGAGCAGAGGAGATAACAGTGCAATGGACTGATGCAGCCCAAGGTAGTATCATGTTTATTCTGATATACCTAAAAAATTAAAGACGAATTTTGTTTTTTGAAGAAAAATAGATTCATATATGCTCAAGTTATTTTCCAGCGTCTAAAGTGAGGTGATGCTTCGGCACAAGCGGTTGTCTAGGTCGAGCGTACTTTACTTTTCAAAGGCGGTGTCGTTAAAATTCACGGAGAGTAAACTCTCTTTAGGAACCAGGCAGGTCTCAAAGTTTGTAACCACGGAGGACAAGTCCCCTATCGACTCACTCACAGAGAATGAACATCAGTCTGTGGGTCTTGAGAACCAGTTTTACAAACCTCGAACCAATCAATGAAAAATAACTTGCCCTATACTTTGTAAAATAAACTCGGGTCCTAGCGGTCTACAAGTGTTGATTAAAACCGCCCTCAACCTCATAGAAGTAATACAATTGCTGAAATGTCGCTTTGTATGCATGGGGGGGAAGTATCCCGCGTTTCCCAATCTACATAAAAACGGATCCAACAAAGCACCATTCAAATGAAGGGTTTTGGTTATGATCAACAAAAGAGGCTTCACCTACATGTTATACTTTAGAAACTACAATAAACTCAAAGCATACACAAAAACTATCAACTTCCTAGAAATTATCTAAGTGTACAAATAATCACAATAAAATCACACAATCGGCAATTTAGCAAAATAAAAACCAAAAACCAAAAACCAAAAATCGGAAAATCCTATTTACTATTACATGTCCGAAAAATTCCTATTAATACATATCCCAAAATCTATTGAAAAATTAAATAACCTGCAATATACATAATTACAAACAACACTTTATGAATCAAAATCATTTAATTTCCCCGGCAACGGCGCCAATAACTGATGGAGGTGTAATCCAAGCACAAAATACCTGCAAAACAACTACATACAAATAATACCCTTCTTGTGTCGATTGTAGTATTGACAAGTAGGGATCGTTCTATCCGGGGAAATCAAGGGCTTTCAATTACATAAAGTATTGCATAAAAAGGGGGTAACGATTTTTTTACTAATTACCTACTGAATTTTTACGAAAATTTTAAATCCTACATTATTATTTACATTTGATCAACATCTTCCACACAATCACCAAACACAAATCTCATTATACATGCAACAAAATTAAAACAAGTAATAGGGGCAGCAGCAAATATCTGATTCAAGATCAACTAAGTTCCAATTTAATTAGAGCCAACGCGGTTATTCTAATTATTCAAGACATCACAAGTATTTAGAATCCACAACGCGTGTAATCCTAAACATGGTACTAATCGGTTTAATAACACAACGCGTAGAAATTAAACACAAATAGCACATAAGCACAATATGTCGAATTAGAAACATGTTAGCAGGTATGGCGTCACTCATCCCACATCGACATGTAAATTTCCATAATTACTCTAGCCCTTAGATAAATACATATTAAAATCCACAACGCGTGAGATCCAACATATATTAAATCGGCATATGAATTCAACATCTAGATAACAACCATGGCCTACGATTGCATCTAGACATCTCCTTCGGTTGCACACGAATTATGAAAATAAACCTAATTAAATCAAGAATTCATGCTAAAGCTACTGCCCATAATACAAATTTAATCACATCACATATAAAATTCGGCAATCATATACAAAATTCCCAAACATTTATAACAAAGATCCGAAGATCCCATATATAATTATCAATACCGAAAATAAATCCAGAAACCAAAACATATTTCATAGACAAAAGTATGTTTAAATACAAAGAATCAAAAGCCAATAAAGTACAATCCATGTTACAACCTTATGAAGATTCGGCAAGGATTGGTGGAGGTTGGATTTTTGTGAAAGATGGAAGGTGGATTCGGCAAAGCTTCTTGGTGGAATTTCTGAATTTATTTGGGCAGAGGTTCGGCAAGGATTTTGAGGGGAAGAGAAGATGATTATTCTGAAATTATGTTGTGGTATTTATAGAGGCAAGGGAGGCAGCTAGGGTTTACAAAACCTAGTTTTTCTCAAACTTATCCTGCTGGCAGATTTGACCTTCGAGTGAAGATTATGGAATATCTTTCTCTAGAAAATAGATATTAAGGTGATTCCAGTTGAGTTGGAAACTAGACTCCCGTAGCTTTCTATCCATATAAGGCTCGAATTCTGATTCATTGTGAGCTGTCCGGGAGAGTCCGTGGAAGTTGGATGACGTGCACAGGAATTCTGCCGAATTTGATCAGGATTTGTTGCGATTTTCTTCCTCTATTTTCTGCCGAAAATTCCCAAGATAATGGCTGAATAATTGAGCAATATCTCTTTAGGTTTTCCATGAATTAATTCAGCCAAAAATCTTGCACAAAGGATGGAATTCAGTCCACATTCGTAAGCCAAATCCATGTAGAACTCGGTTTAGGTTTTCTTCTTTCGGCAGACTTGACCTTCGTGCATTCAAACCAGAATAACTTTTTTCTCAGGAAATATTTTGCTGCGATTCCAAGTTCCAGAGAAACTAGACTCGTAGAGCTTTCCAACGGTGTATGGCTAGTTCTCTGGTTCCAAGCGATGTGTCCCACAGAAATTCCGGAAGTCAGGATACAGTCCCAGGAAAATCCTGGTAGTCCCTGGATAGGTTTGCTCAAACTGCCAAGTTGCAGCCTTCATTTGGGTGACTTCCCGAACTTCGATTGATCTGAAATTTTGACACAATACACTTTAGCTTGCCAATTATATGCATATCAAATTTTATCAAATTTGGAAAAGGATAGATCAGTTTAGCACAGGCCTCAATATCACGAAAACAACATATTTTGCAGTTTTTGCTCAGATTTCTTTACTTAGTCATTTTTCTGACAATTAAGCACATTTTCTCTAAAACTCTACCAAAGGGACACTAAACTAAAATATGACTCTATCTTACAAAAATAAGGTTTAAGCATTGGATAAATAGGGGTAAAAACATATTAAGAACGATGCACATTGTGCTCCTATCAGGGGTAAGAGATATCCTTACATTACTAAGATTATCATTGGTTCGAGTTTTAAAATGTCCAATTTCCAAAATTTTAAGTCGACCGTTACTTATTATATGGTCGTGTAGAACAATGGTAACCTTTTATCCAAAAAAGAACAGTGGCAACCTTAGTAGTTAGCATGAACTGTGAACATCCGATCCAAAATATTCACATGTTCCTATCCCAAAAAAAAAACTCTAAATATTGTTGCTTCTAAGAAAACTATGACAATTAGAAAAAATGCTTTTTCCGATGAAATTTAAAAAAACGGCTGACGAATTAAAATTTTCGTCTGTAATTCCAACGAATAGCCGACGATTTTATTTTTCGTCAGTGGAAAAATAAAATCGTCGGTCATAGTTTAACCATAGCCGACGATACTGTTTTTTCGTTGGTATAAACAAAAATCGTCAGCTATATTCATATTTCAATCGACGATTTGGATTTTCGTCGGCCTTTCTCTGAAACATTAGCTGACGAAAACTTTTGAAATTTTGACCAACAAAATTGACATTTTCGTCGGCTATAAGTCTATATATTTTCGTCGACGAAATTGTCTCTCGTCGACTATGATTTAAAACAAAAAATGACCAGATTCCATTTTCTATCACTAGCGATAAACCATTGCTTCATCCTTCAAACAGAAAAAATTCGTGAAATAAGATATGACCAAAATGATAAAATACGTTTATGGTTGAAAAATGACAAGATTCCGATAAAATCTGAGTGTCGAAAGATGCGGTCAAAGGTTTTATTCCTTCGTTTCCCTAATGGTAGCGTTACCTTCGGTAAATATTTTGAGGAAAATTTTTATACAATTAGTTGCATCTCATCGATTTGAAACTATTATCTGTTGAAAGTTAGGCCAAAAAATGTCATTTAGACAGTCCAATTACCATTTCTAAGCGTTTAGAGGTTTGACTTACCCAGTTGACCGTTCCGATCGAGCCTTTAACTTTGTCAGCTGAAGTTGGATTTTTTTTCATACATGTATTTAATCTTAACAGTGATATCTGACGGTTGGAATAGATTTTCTAAACTTTTAGATTCAAAATCAGAACATATGCACTAATGTTCCTTAACTTGTTTACCAAATGTTTAAGTGAATGTATAGTTTCAAATAGTTACTGTACGTAGACTCTTCAAATGCAAAAATGTTGTGAAATAAGATATGACCGAAATAATGAAATACGTCTACGGTTGAAAAATGACAAGGTTCTGATAAAATCTGTGTGCCGAATGTTGCGGTTAACTGTTTTTTACTTTCGTTTTCCTATGGGTAACCTGACGTTCGTTAAATCAATTTTGTAAAATTTTTATATGATTAGTTGCGTCTCATTGATTTGAAACTATTATCTGTTGAAGGTCAGGCCAAAAAACATCATTTAGACAGTCTAATTACCATTTCTAAGCGTTTAGAGGTTTGACTTACCCGGTTGACCGTTCCGATCGAGCCTTTAACGTTGTCAGCTGAAGTTGGATTTTTTTTCCATACATGTATTTAATCTTAACGGTGATATCTGACGGTTGGAATAGATTTTCTAAACTTTTAGATTCAAAATCAGAACATATGCACTAATGTTGCTTAACTTGTTTACTAAGTGTTTAAGTGAATGTATAGTTTCAAATAGTTACTATACGTAGACTCTTCAAATGCAAAAATGTTGTGAAATAAGATATGGCCGAAATAATGAAATACGTCTACGGTTGAAAAATGACAAGGTTCTGATAAAATCTGTGTGCCGAATGTTGCGGTTAACTGTTTTTTACTTTCGTTTTCCTATGGGTAGCCTGACGTTCGTTAAATCAATTTTGTAAAATTTTTATATGATTAGTTGCGTCTCATTGATTTGAAACTATTATCTGTTGAAGGTCAGGTCAGAAACCGTCGTTTAACTAGACTAATTTCCGTTTTTAACACTACAAGAAAATATGGCTTTGCCGACGAAAAAAAAAAAACGGCCGACGAAACACGTTTTTCGTCGGCTATTTCCAAGAATGGCCGACGAAAATTTTTGTCGTCGCAAAAAAAAAAATTTCGTCGGTAAAAATGAAAAATCGTCGGCTATTCTAGAAGAATGGCCGACGATTTTTTCCGTCGTCCCTAAAAAAAATGTTTCGTCGGCTATACTCCTATAATGGCCGACGAATTAAAGTTTTCGTCGGCTATACAAATTTTGGAAGAATGGCCGACGAAAATTAAGTATTTCGTCGGCCATAAGTTTTTTAAAAATAATTATTTTACGAATAATGGCCGACGAAAATTAAGTATTTCGTCGGCCATAAGTTTTTTAAAAATAATTATTTTACGAATAATGGCCGACGAAAATTAAGTATTTCGTCGGCCATAAGTTTTTTAAAAATAATTATTTTACGAACAATGGCCGACAAAAATTCATTATTTCGTCGGCCATAAGTTTTTTAAAAATAAATATTTTATTTTTTACCGAAAACGACAAAAGAATAGCCGACGAATACTAGGTTTTATTTCGTCGGCTATGATTAAAAAAAAAACAAAAAATGAGCAGCTTCCATTTTCTATCACTGTCGACAAACCATTGCTTCATCCTTCAAATGCAAATGTGTCGTGAAATAAGATATGACCGAAATATTGAAATACGTCTACGGTTGAAAAATGAGAAGATTCCGACAAAATCTGTGTGCCGAATGTTGCGGTTAGCTGTTTTTTACTTCCGTTTTCCTATGGGTAGCCTGACGGTCGGTAAATATTTTGAGGAAAATTTTTATACGATTAGTTGCGTCTCATCGATCTGAAACTATTCTCTGTTGAAGATCAGGCCAAAAAACGTCATTTAGACGGGCCAATTTCCGTTTTAAAGCGTTTAGAGGTTTGACTCACCCGGTTGACCGTCCCGATCGAGCCTTTAACGTTGTCAGATGTAGTTGGATTTTTTTTCATACATGTATTTAATCTTAACGGTGATATCTGACGGTTGGAATAGATTTTCCAAACTTTTAGATTCAAAGTCGGAACATATGCACTAATGTTCCTTTACTTGTTTACTAAGTGTTTAAATGAATGTATAGTTTGAAATAGTTACTATACGTAGACTCTTCAAATGCAAATGTGTTGTGAAATAAGATATGACCGAAATATTGAAAAACGTCTACGGTTGAAAAATGAGCAGATTCCGACAACATCTGTGTGCGGAATGTTGCGGTTAACTGTTTTTTACTCCCGTTTTCCTATGGGTAGCATGACGGTCGGTAAATATTTTGAGGAAAATTTTTATACGATTAGTCGCGTCTCATCGATTTGAAACTATTCTCTGTTGAAGATAAGGCCAAAAAACGTCATTTAGACGGCCCAATTTTCGTTTTAATTTATAGGGTTTAGAGGTTTGACCTTGTAGTTTGACCAAAGGTTTAGCCGACGAAATCAAATATTTCGTCGGCTAAACTCTTGCCATCCGCTTAGTGTCCGCCGTTGGATGGCTCAGATTGAACGGCTGTGATTTTCCAAAGTATAGCCGACGAAATATTTAATTTCGTCGCCTAAACTCTAGTGATCCGCGCCTTTTCATTGTTCGTCGTTGGATGGGGGAGATCGGACGGTTGCTGAGCGCCTAAACTATGGCCGACGAGTTGATACATTTCGTCGGCTATACTTAAGTATAGCCGACGAATTAAAAGAATTTTTTTAATTCGTCGGCTATACTATCGGGTATAAGTTTGTTGCAGCCGAACCCTAGCCTCCATTTGCTGCATTTTTCCAATCTTCCTCTTCGACGTGCAATCCGGCCCTCCTCCCTCTATCTCCTCCACGTCGGCAGCCCCGGCCCGACCTCCTCCCTCTTCCTCCTCCAATTCGGCCGGCAGCCCCGGCACCTCCTCCCTCCTCCTCCATTTTTTTCCGGCCGTCTCCCTCCTCCGTTTCCAGTGCCGACGAAAGGCCTGTCCCTCCTCCTCCCTCCTCTGGCCGGCCTCCTTCTCCTCTGCCCGAATCAAGCAATGTAAGGAAATTTTTTTTTTTCATTTATGTTAATTAATTGTTAATTTAGTTATAATTGTTAATTTATGTTAATTTATGTATTTATGTTAATTTAGGTATAATTTATGTATTTATGTTAATTTAGGTAAATTTTAGGTATTTATGTTAATTTATGTATAATTTAGGTATTTATGTTAATTTAGATATAATTTTGGTATTTTAGTTAATTTAGGTAAATTTTAGGTATTTATGTTAATTTATTTATAATTTAGGTATTTATGTTAATTTAGGTATAATTTAGGTATTTATGTTAATTTAGGTAAATTTTAGGTATTTATGTTAATTTAGGTAAATTTTAGGTATTTATGTTAATTTAGGTAATTGTTTCCAAATTTATTTTAATTATATAATTTATACGTATAAATTGGTTTTTTAATTATATAAATTGGTTTTTTAATTGTATAATTTAGCTTAATTATATATATAGCTTAATTATATTTAATTAGAATTTGTTATTTAATATAATATAATTTAATATGTTAGTATATAAATTGTTATATTAAAATATGTTAGTATTATTGGTTATTATATTAATTAGAATTTTTTATTTAATATAATATAATTTAATATCAATTAATGTATTAATGCCTCGGGCTTTAGATGGCCGATGCATTAAGAAACCTATTCGGAGGCCGTCGTTGCAGCAGATCTAGAGGTTCTAGAAATTCTGGCGGTTCCGCAGACTCCGAGAGGACCGCTAGCCAGCCTGAGAGGACCACTAGCCAGCCGCGGAGGAGTGTAGATTCATCCCAGCCGCAGAGGACTGTGGATGCAGACCAGCCGCGACGGAGTGTGAGTGCTCGGCACCAGACCCTTCTCCAGGCGGGGCGGTCGTCGAGCACTTCACTTCCGCATGCCGGTCCCTCTGTGGCTCCGAGGTTTAGTCGGCAGCTGTTTCACGAGGAGATAGCTGCCGACGTTCCTCAAGTTCGTATGCCTGAGGTTCATCGGGAGCCGATGCCGAGTCCGACTCAGTCTGGTGCTGACTCGACTGAGGTTCCTACTCTCCCAAACCAGCTTTTCCTCCCGTACAACATTCCGGCGATACCGGAGGTCGACTATCAGGGTGTGCCCTTATGGCCGGATATGCCTCAGTACGTTAGTGCTGCGGAGGCATACCGGCAGCAGCCATTTGAGGACCCTGACCACCTTATTTCGGCGAGGAGAAAATGGAAGTCGACAGACGAGTCATCCACTTCAGGTAACATTTGATTTTATTAATTAAATGTTTTATTAAAATTAACGCACTAATATTTAATTTTATTAACCAATCGTCGTTTTTGTGATAGGGACAGCCGCTAGCAGTTCACGGAGGAATACGAGAGGTGTCATCTGTTTTGACACGCTCAGGAGAACTGTTGAGCGCAGCGGCAGGATCCAGATCAACGAACCTCCTAATCAGGAGGTTCAAGGGAAGAAAAAACGCGACAACTCGGGTTGCGTGGGGTCAGTCATTAGGGACAGAGTCCCTATGTTGTGGACCCGGTGGGCTGATGTACCCCAAGAGATCAAGAGGGAGGTGAACATTGCCGCGGCGATGAGTAATTTAAAAAATTTAATTTATTTATCGTAATATTTAATAATTTTCGGTATTATTACAATTGTAAAACTAATAAAATATTATTTTTCAGACATTCTTCGAGATTGCCGAACACAGGCGGGATTGGGCGGACAACCAGCAGACCTTGAGGTACGTTTGTTTTTATGATATTATAATTATCTTATAATTATTAATATTTTATGATATTAATAATATTTCTAATGCACTTTTGTTTTTTTCGTAGGTTCAAAGAGTGGAAGAACGAGCTGCGTTCCCACTATAACGAGTACGACCACCTTGGTCGTATGGGCACTCCCAGGGAGTTCGTGTTCCGGGAGTACGAGTGGCGTTGGTTGAAGACAGTAGACTTCAACAACCCAGTTATGCAAGTAAATACTAAACTTCAGTAAAAATGTTTATTTTGTTAATATTTTAATTATTAGTTTAATTATTTTATAATTATTACATTAATATTTTCTGATGCATTTTTCTAATATTTTATTATTTGTTTGAAGGAACGGTCTCGGATAAACTCTGCGAACCGCCGCCGGAACACAACCCCCCATCATGCTGGTTCACGGCCGTTTGCACAGTATCAGGAGGAGGCGCTCAGAGATCATCCTGATAGCAACCCGTACGTGGAGACGTTCAAGATCGCTTATCCACAAGCGACAGAACAGCTCGTAAGTCGTTCATTACAATTTTAAAATTTTAATTATTAATTTTACTTAATTATATATTTGTTATAATATTAATTTTTTTTTCCCGTCCACTTAGGAGAGGGTCAACCGGGCCGAAGAAGAGGTGCTCCAGCAAGTAGTTCGGGACACACAACCGAACATTTCAGAGGCAGATCTGGAAGAAGCCATGCGCCATGTCGACCGGTCCAGTGTCCAAACGGCAGCGAGGATCTTCGACGCAGCCTTCCCAAACCGGTCAAACAACTACTACTGCCGGGGTTTGGGAAGTGCTGGACTAGGGCTTCTGAAGACCACTAAGGGAGGTCAGAAGAAGGGAGGCGGGGAGAGCCAGCATATGAGGGGGGAAGTGCAGCGATTGGCCGCAGAATTGGCGACCTCGTCTCAGACAGTACAGGAGCTGCGTCGCAGCACACAGCAGTATCAGCACGAGACGCGCCGCAGATCACAGCAGTATCAGTTGGATGTGGCCGGTTGGCATGCCGAATGCGAAAGAATTCGGCAACACAACTACGACGGCCAACAAAACTGGTGCTATGAGCTGTTCGTGGCACAACAACAAGGCCTTCCACCCCCGCCCCCGTTTCAGCGGTTAGCGGAACCTCCAATGCCTCAACCTCCCGTGTTCGGTCAGCAGGATGACGAGCCTGATGGAGAGCAGGATGCTGGGGATGACCTGCTGGACTTTAGTAGTTTAGGTGATGATTAGGGTTTAGGGTTTATGTATATTAGAACGAATTTAATAAAAATGGTATTTAGACGTGTTTCTTGTTGGTGCAAATGCATGGAATGTTTTTGTGATTTGCAGGTTGCTTGGAATGGTAATTTAGAAAATAATTTAATTTTTTTTTTCCCAAATGTAAGAAAAGCCGACGATTTTGGCATTATTTCGTCGGCTATAATAACTATAGCCGACGAATTTTACCAATTTTCGTCGGCTATACAACTTATAGCCGACGAAAATTACATTATTTCGTCGGCTATAACTAATTAATGCCTATTAAATATTAATATATTTTGAGGAAATAGCCGACGAAAATTATGTATTTCGTCGGCTATTGTTAACAACATATAGCCGACGAACATTTATTAATTCGTCGGCTATATGTTGTTAACAATAGCCGACGAAATACATAATTTTTGTCGGCTATACTTAATGAATTTCGTCGGCCATACTCGAAAATACCCGATGAAATTCGTCGGCAATTTGTCCCAGGTTTGGCTGACGAAAAATATTTTCGTCGGTACAGTCGTCGGCCATACCCTACTATAGCCGACGAATTCTTTTTTTTCGTCGGCCATTAGTATAGCCGACGGGGTTATTCCGACGACGTATAGCCGACGAAAATTTCGTCGGCAGATGGTTTAGCCGACGAAATATACCCATAGCCGACGAAATTTTTTTCGTCGGCTATTCATCCGCATCTGGTAGTGTAAGCGTTTAGATGTTTGGCTTAGTGGTTTGACCTATAGTTTAGCCGACGAAATATAATTTTCGTCGGCTAAACTCTTGCGATCCGCGCCTTTTTATTGTCCGCCGTTGGATGGTTCAGATCCGACGGCTGTTGATTTTCTAAAGAATAGCCGACGAAATATTTTAAATCGTCGGCTAAACTCTTGCGATCCGCGCCTTTTTATTGTCCGCCGTTGGATGACTCAGATCCGACGGTTGTTGATTTTTTAAAGTATAGCCGACGAGATTCAAAGAATAGTTGACGAAATATTTTAAATCGTCGGCTATTCTCTCTGCTATAAAATCTGAAAGTCGTAGACAGCCCGACTTCTCTCTCCTAAACCCTAAAACATCTCCTCCTCCTCCTTCTCCTCCTTCTCCTCATCCTCCGGCCTCCTCCTCCACCTTCCCCTCCTCCTCCGGCCTCCTTCACCTCCTCCTTCGGCCTCCTTCCCCTTCTCCTCCGGCCTCCTCCTCCTCCTTCTCTTCCTCGATCCGTAGGTAATTTTTTTTTTTTTTTTTGCAATTTATTTTAATTGTATAATTTAGGTATATAATTTAGATATTTAAGTGTGTGTTAAATTGTTATATATATTGGTTATATATATAAATTGTTAGATTAATTATATATATAAGTAGTATAGACATATGTAGGAATCGTTTTAAGCCGGGGATTAAGGGTACCTGAAATATGAGAATGTTAACACAAAATATTCACATAAAACAAGATTTTATAATCCCCAGCAACGGCGCCAAAAATTGATGTAGGCCGCGAGGCTCACACAAATAATAAACCCTACAATCGTTCGTAGTATAGACATAAGTAGGGATCGTTCTAAGCCGGGGATTAAGGGTACCTGAAACATGAGAATGTTAATACAAATATTCACAAATACATATGGACACAATTGTCACACTTATATACATATATACGAATTTATCATGGGGGATGAAGATGAGGTTCGGCAGCAAGGGCTGCCCTAAAGCTAGGCAAGAAAATAAATCCTAAACTACTATTTACAAATTTGATCATCATCTCTCACAAAACATTTAGCACCAAAGACTCTTTAACATGTAGACTAATATGCAAGAAGGTAAGGAACAAGTATTGATGCTATTTCGACTTAACCAATTTCGATCCCAATTAGAGCCTACGAGGTCATCTAATCGTTTGATTACTAGAGTTCTTAAGATTAACCACGGGTATAATCCTAAGGTTATGCTAACCGGTTTTACACGTTTAACATTTAAGCACATGAATCACAAATCGAAGACAAGCGAACAAGTAGGGTTGTCAATCCTCTTATTATCTTGCAAGTTCTAAGGTTATTACTCTAAGTGAGCAAGTGATTAAGAAAACTACGAGTATGACTCAACCAAATTACTCTAGCTCATGAAACCTAGCACTTAGAATTACATGCTTTAAACAAAAAATGCTTTAAACAAAACTAGTGTGTCGATTTAATGCCCTAACCTTAGATTACTAATCGAATTAAATTCTCAAACAAGCATCGCATACCTATTGTCCTAATTATCAAACATAAAAATCCACAAGTTACATATTACAAATTAGCATGCAAAATCATTGTTCTTGTCGAAACCTAAACTTAAATCTAAGCATCGACTCAAACAAATCTTTAACATACAATTTATAAAACTAAAATCGATTTATACATAGACATATAAACCAACACCAAACATACATGAGTGTTTCATAGACAAAACTAAACAAAACTAAACAAAAATTACAAAACCGAAAGAGGGGAGTGGATCACACTTTTGTAGATACCTTGATGACTTCGACTCGTGTGGATCCGGCGGAAGATGGAGGAGATATGGAGGGGCTGCTCGGCAATAGGTAAGTGTCGGCAGAAAAGTTCCAAGTTTCGGCAGAAACTTGGGTGAAGGTGAGGGTGGTTTTCGGCTAGGGTTTATGTAGGATCTTTGGAGAGAATTTGGTAGAGTTTTGGCTTTGTGTTTTAGCAAAAAATGTGACCCTATATATAGAAAATAGGTTGCCGGCAGCCCTACTTGCAAAAGGTAATCAGAAAACCTAGTAGAATAAGGTTTTGAAACCTTCCTTTCATAGTTCAATTAGGTTTTCTTTTTCTGAATTTTTCTTCAAGGCTTGGGCTTCACATCTTCATGGACTTCTTGAATAATCTTTAGACTCCATTTGATAAGTCTTGATCCACCGAAAATTCCCCAAAACCGGCCGGCATGCAGATCGGCAGCAAAGGCTTGCCGATCGGCAACATCTCCTGGCTTGACTAGGAGAGCCACTTTTCTTCATCTTTTTCTTCATTGCTTTAGCTTGGTGTCTTCCTCTTTCCTTCCTTAAGCTTGGACCATCTTCACATATGCATTTGTACACCATATGATCCATCGAAAACAGAAATAGCGAAAAGGAGGCAGTAGCATCCTGGAATAGGCAGAAAAGACCTTGCTGTAGTAACTCCGGCATATCTCCCTCCTCGGAGCTCCGATTGATGCGATTCCAAGTTCCAGATAAACTAGACATACATAGATACTTCCATATAAAACAGTTTGACCAAATTCCTTATGAGTCATCGGGAATGATTTTTCGAAGTTGGGACACAGTCCCAGGAAAATCGTCAGGATTCCTGGAGCATTGTTGCTCGAGCTGCAGTTTTGCATCCATCTTTTGGGTGACTTTCCGAACTCCGATTGATCTGAAATTTTAACAGAACATTCCTCAGTATATGAATAATAAGCAAACCAAATTTCATTAAATTCGGACAAGGATAGATCGCATTCTTACTCATCTCAGAATCACGAAAAAGATAACTTGCATTATTTTCCAGATTTCTCAAACTTAGTCATTTGTCGGATTCATAACCAACTTTTTGCCAAACTCTACCGAAATAACATTAAACAATATTATAACTCAATCTTAGATAAATAAGGGTTAAACAAAGCATAAACGGGAACATAAGCATAGTAATATCGTCGCACATTGTGCTCCTATCAGGCCTCCTCCTCCTCCTTCCCCTCCTCCTCCGGCCTACTTCCCCTCCTCCTTCGGCCTCCTTACCCTCCTCCTCCTCCTCCTTCTCCTCCTCGATCCGTAGGTAATTTTTTTTTTTTTTTGCAATTTATTTTAATTGTATAATTTAGGTATATAATTTAAATATTTAAGTGTGTGTTAAATTGTTATATATAAATTGTTAAATTAATTATATATATAAATTTATAGATTAATTATATAAATTGTTATATATTTGTTAATATATACACATATTTGTATATATATATATATGTTAATGTATATTTTAATTGTTATATATAAATTGTTAAATTAATTATATATATAAATTGGTAGCCTAATTATATAAATGGTTATATTTATGTTAATATATAAATGGATATTTGTATGTATATATATGTTAATGATGAAATATAGTTATATTTGTATATAAATGGTTATATTTATGTTAATGGTTAGTATTATTTAAAATTAGTTAAATTATAAATATTAATTTGTTAGTATGTTTTAAAATATGTTAGTATTATTGGTTATTATATTAATTAGAATTTTTTATTTAATGTAATATAATTTAATATTAATTAATGTATTAATTTATTTGTTTCCAGATGGCCGATGCATTTAGACAGCTATTCGGAGGCCGTCGTTCCAGATTTAGGGGTTCTGGAAGTTCTAGCGGATCCAGAGACTCCTAGAGGACCCCTAGCCAGCCTGAGAGGACCACCAGCCAGCCTCAGAGGATCGATTCATCCCAGCCGCGGAGGAGTGTGACCAACCGGCACCAGACCCTTTTATCGGCGGGGCGTCCGTCGAGCAGTTCATGTCCCCCTCTCCGGCCAGATCCTCCGAGATGTAGTACGCAGCTATTTCAGGACGACATAGCTCCAGACGTTCATCAGATCTGTATGTCTGAGGTTCATCGGGAGCCGATGACGAGTCCTGCGCCGTCTGCTGCTGACTCTACTGAGGGGTCTACTCTCCCTAATAAGCTATACCTGCCATACAACATTCTTTCCATACCCGAGGTCGACGAGCGTGGTGTGCCCATATGGCCTGCTAGGCCTCAGTACGTGAGTGTTGCAGAGGCATACCATTATGAGCCATTTGAGAGACCTGAGCTCCTGATTTCGGCGAGATTAAAAGGAAAGTCGACAGACGGGTCATCGAGTTCAGGTAACATTTGATTTTATTAATTAAATGTTTTATTAAAATTAACACACTAATATTTAATTTTATTAACCAATCGTCGTTTATGTGATAGGGACCGCCGCTAGCAGTTCAAGCAGGAATACGAGAGGTGTCATATGTTTTGATACGCTCAGGAAAAGTGTTGACACTACCAGTTTTGACAGAATAGCTGACGAAAAAAATTTCGTCGGCTATTCAAAATTTTCGTCGGCTATTCCTTCTAACGACGAAAATTTCGTTGGCTATAAGTCGTCGTTAAAAGCCCGTCGGTAAAACTAATGGCCGACGAAAATAACGAAATCGTCGGCCATTCCAAAATTATCACCGACGAAAATCAATTTTCGTCGGCCAAACCTTGGCAAAATATCCGACGAAATTCGTCGGATATTTTCGAGTATGGCCGATGATTTTGGCAACTATAGCCGACGAAGAAAATCAATTTCGTCGGCTATTTGTTCTTAAATATAGCCGACCATTTTATCTATTTCGTCAGTTATTTCGTCAGAATATATTAATATTTTAAGAGGCATAGCCGACGAAATAATGTGATTTTCGTCGGTAATAAAAATAATAGCCGACGAAATTTGGTAAAAATCGTCGGCTATAACAGTTATAGCCGATGAAATAAGGTCAATTTCGTCGGCTATTCTTAAATTTTGGGGAAAAAAAATTAAATTATGCTTTGGTTCAACTGAATATGCAATCGTCCATAGTCAACTAAATTAAATTAAATTAAATTAAGTTATGTCTAACTTCCATGGAAAAGGAGGAGGAGGAGGAGGCCGGAGGAGGAGGTCGCCGGCGCCGATTTGAGGAGGAGAGCGACGGATTGGAGATGCAGATCGGCGGAGGAGAGCGGAGCAGGAGGAGGAGGCCGGAGGAGGAAGCTGGCGCCGATTTGAGGAGGAGGAGGAGGAAAGCGGCGGATTGGAGACAAAGATCGGTGGAGGAGAGCGGAGGAGGAGTTTTTCCGGAGGAGGAGAGAAAAAGGCGGGCTGAAAGATTTAAAGCAGAGAGAATAGCCGACGATTTAAAAGATTTCGTCGGCTATACTTTGGAAGATCAACAGCCGTCGGATCTGAGCCATTCAACAGCGGATCGTAAAAAAGGCGCGGATCGCAAGAGTTTAGCCGACGAAATATAATTTTCGTCGGCTAAACTATAGGTCAAACCACTAAGTCAAACATCTAAACGCTTAAAAACGGAAATTAATCTAGTTAAACGACGGTTTCTGACGCAGTAGAACTGTGGAAGGGTTGATCAACGTCGAACTCTCAATGAATGGAGAGTACAATCAACGTCATACTCTAAAGAACAGGTCTGGAATCCACCAGGAATCAAGAGAAAACTCTTAGGGTTTTGATAAAATATGATTAATTAATTGTATGTGATCCCAAAGGGATGCTTAAATACTGAAAAGAAACCCTAGGGCAACTAACAAGGAAACCTAAAACCCCAAGGAATTAAAAAGAAACGAATCCAAAACAAATTAGAAAACTTAAATCTTGAAAACATATTAAACTGCCGTTTTGAGGCCCTAAACGAACTCGAAAGCCCGAAAAGGCCAACACATCGTGGCAAAGCTATGAGTTTGATTCCTGGCGTTGTTCCCTTTCCGGAATGGTATCACAATCGTCATTCGGACTCCGGACGCCAAATCTGCAATAAACCGAGTTTTGACTTGCAACGGTCAATCTGCTCTTCAATGTTTGTTGTCATCCTTCCTACATCAGTTTCTGGCCTCACCTTCAACAGATAATAGTTTCAAATCAATGAGACGCAACTAATCATATAAAAATTTTACAAAATTGATTTAACGAACGTCAGGCTACCCATAGGAAAACGAAAGTAAAAAACAGTTAACCGCAACATTCGGCACACGGATTTTATCGGAATCTTGTCATTTTTCAACCGTAGACGTATTTCATTATTTCGGTCATATCTTATTTCACAACATTTTTGCATTTGAAGAGTCTACGTATAGTAACTATTTGAAACTATACACTCACTTAAACACTTTTGTGCATATGTTCTGATTTTGAATCTAAAAGTTTAGAAAATCTATTCCAACCGTCAGATATCACCGTTATGATTAAATATATGTATGAAAAAAAATCCAACTTCAGCTGACAACGTTAAAGGCTCGATCGGAACGGTCAACCGGGTGAGTCAAACCTCTAAATGCTTAGAAATAGTAATTGGACTGTCTAAATGACGTTTTTTTACCTGACCTTCAACAGATAATAGTTTCAAATCGATGAGATGCAACTAATCGTATAAAAATTTTCCTCAAAATATCTACCGAAGGTAACACTACCATTAAGGAAACGAAGGAATAAAACTTTTGACTGCATCTTTCGACACTCAGATTTTATCGGAATCTTGTCATTTTTCAACCGTACACGTATTTCATTATTTCGGTCATATCTTATTTCACGACTTTTTTCTGTTTGAAGGATGAAGCAATGGTTTATCGTTAGTGATAGAAAATGGAATATGGTCATTTTTTGTTTTTTTGTTTTAAATCATAGCCGACGAAAATGCCAATTTCGTCGGCCAAAAGTTCAAAATTTTTCGTCGGCTAATGTTTCAGAGAAAGGCAGACGAAAATCCAAATCGTCGACTAAAATATGAATATAGCCGACGATTTTTTTTTTTACCAACGAAAAAAAAGGATCGTCGGCCATTCCCATACTATGGCCGACGATTTTTTTTTTCCACCGACGAAAAATAAAATCGTCGGCCATTCTAGAGAATAGCCGACGAAAATTTTTAGTCGTCGGCCGTTTTTTTTTATTTCGTCGGGAAAAACCTTTTTTCTGGTAGTGTGAGACCAGCGGGAGGATCCAGATCAACGAACCCCCTAATCAGGATGTTCAGGGGAAAAAACGCCGCGATTACGCGGGTTGCATGGGAGCACTAATTAGGGATAGAGTCCCTATGTTGTGGAGACGGTGGGCTGATGTGCCGGAAGAGATCAAGAGGGAGGTCAACAACGCGGCGTCGGTGAGTAATTTAAAAAACTTAATTTCTTTATCGTAATATTTAATAATTTTCGGTATTGTTATAATTTTAAAACTAATAAAATATTATCTTTCAGGCATACTTCGAGATTGCCGAACACAAGCAGACTTGGGCGTACGCGATGCAGAACTCGAGGTATGTTGGGAATTCCTCATCTTATAATTTGAAATATTTTATGATATTAATAATATTTCTAATGCACTTTTGTTTTTTCCGTAGGTTCAAAGAGTGGAAGAACGAGCTCCGTACCCACTTTACCTGATACGACAAATATGGTCGTATGGGTACTCCAAGAGAGTTCATGTTCAGGGAGTACGAGTGGCGTTGGTTGAAGACAGTAGACTTTAACAACCCAGTTATGCAGGTAAATACTAAACTTAACTATAAATGTTTATTTTCTTAATATTTTAATTATTAGTTTAATTATTTTATAATTATTACACTAATATTTTTTTATGTATTTTTATAATATTTTATTATTTGTTTGAAGGAACGGTCTCGGATAAACTCTGCAAACCGCCGCCGTAACACAACCCCCCATCATGGTGGTTCTAGGCCATTTTCACAATATTAGGAGGAGGCGCTTAGAGATCATCCTTTAAGCAACCCGTACGTAGAAACGTTCAAGAAGGCTTATCCATTAGCGACAGAAGAGCTTGTAAGTCGTTGATTACGATTTTAAAATTTTAATTATTAATTTTACTTAATTATATATTTGTTAGAATATTAATTATTATTTTTTCCGTTCAATTAGGAGAGGGTGAACCGGGCCGAAGAAGAAGTGTTGCAGGAAGTAGTTCGGGAGACACAACCGAACATTTCAGAGGAAGATCTGCAAGAAGCCCTGAGCCAAGTCGACCGATCGAATGTCCAAACTGCAGCGAGGATATTCGACGCAGCCTTCCCAAAATGGTCAAACGACTACTACTGCCGGGGTTTGGGAAGTTCTGGAATAGGGGTCCTGAAGACCACTAAGGGAGCTCAAAAGAGGGGAGGCGGGGACACCCAACAGATGAATGGGGAAATACAGAGATTGGCGGCCCAGTTCCAGAGAACACAGTAGTATCATATGGAAATGGAGCGTTGGCATGCTGAATGCGAGAGAATTCGGCGACAGAACTACGTCGGCCAACAAAACTGGTGGTATGCTATGTTCGCGGCACAACAACAAGGCCTTGAACCCCCGCCCCCGTTTGAGCCGTTAGATGAACCTCGAATGCCGAGAGCTCCCGAGTTCATTCAGCAGGATGACGAGCATGATGGACAGCATGATGGTGGCCAGGATTAGGGTTTATGGTTTAGGGATGGAACAAATTAAATAATTAATGAAAAACGTATTTCTTGTTGGATTGTCATTGTGAATTACAGGTTACTTGGAATGGTAATTTATAAATTAATTTAATTTTTTTTCCCCAAAATGTAAGAACAGCCGACGAAATTGACATTATTTCGTCGGCTATCACTGCTATAGCTGACGATTTTTACCAAATTTCGTCGGCTATAACTGTTATAACCAACGAAAATGACATTATTTCGTCGGCTATAACTGTTATAACCGACGAAATAGTGACGGTTTCGTCGGCTATAACTAATTATTGCCTCTTAAAATATTAATATATTCCGATGAAATCTTCATGTCGTCGGCTATATTTCAGAACAAATAACCGACGAAACAGAAGAGATCGTCGGCTATATTTTATGATATCGTCGGCCATATGTGAAAATATCCGACGAATTTCGTCGGGCATTATGCCAAGGTTTGGTCGACGAAATGTATTTTCGTCGGTGATAATGGCCGACGATTTCGTTATTTCGTCGGGCATATGTGAAAATGGCCGACGATTTCGTTATTGTCGTCGGCTTTGGGTATTATCGACGTCGTTTTATCGACGAATAATAGCCGACGAAATTTTCATCGGTAGAAGGAATACCCGACGAAAATTTTGAATAGTAGACGAAATTTTTTTCGTCGGCTGTTCTGTCCGATCTGGTAGTGTATTTCTTGTAACCAAACAACAATATTTACTTGTTTACTTTGAATATAATCTTGCTGTCTTGATATTTTAAAGTACTATGCTGCATACTTATTTCTTTCGCAATCAAAAGTTCATGATTCGTAATTTGATTATCGTATTTAGATAAGCTGCTGATTACGTATTTATGAATTGAAGTCTTTTTTAGATACGCTGCTGATTATATATAGGGTAATGCTATTAACACACCCTCTTTTACTATTAATAAACCCCTTTCTAAAGAAAATGGTAATAATTCAAACTCAAAACACAAAAGAACATGTAGGAAAGAGTGTGTTAATAGAAAAAAAAAAAAAAAGGGTGTTAATAGCATCACCCTATATATATATATATTATAAATTCAAACCATCAATAAGTTTTGCTGGATAAATGAAATTATAGAGTTAGCCAGAAAATATTGTTGACATATTTAGTAGATATAACAATCCTTAGTCATCGGATTCCTCTTTCATTCCTCTTGGATGTAATTTACTCTATTGCTATCTATGTGGTACTGTGTTTTCACCATTGTTGACAGTAGCCACAGAGGGGCTACAGCAGGCCCACAGACCCGCAGTTAGTGTACTAGGGGTCGGCCCGAGGCACAGGACCGGATCACCAACACCCGGCCTCAGGGTCCAGCAGTCTATCCTGCCACCAGGGGCCCGGGGACCGGGGGCGCCTGCCTGCCAAAGAGATCACCAGAGCTGCCCTTTGGTGTGCAAACAGAAGGGAACCCGTCCCACATCGAAGGGTAAGGCCAGACCTCACTCCTGACCACCTATATAAGGGCCTCAACTACCCTCATTAATAGGTAACTGATCCTTCCTACCGCTTATATACGTGCTTAAGTTATATCTATTCCAACTATACTAACTTAGGCATCGGAGAGGAGAAGACCGGCCCGCCCGGTATTCCCCTAAGTAAGCAGGTTTACAGGAGATCACGTGAAGATTCATCTGTCTCTACAAGGCCTACGGGTTTGTGTAGAAACAATTGGCGCCGTCTGTGGGAAGTTTGGACAAGAAACCACGTAAGCACTATCGATGGCAGAGAATTCGAAAGCAAGATAGGAAAGGAATACCGCCGAGGATCAGCGTGTTGCACTAGTGCAAACGCTTGTCTCCACCCCGGTCGTAATGTTGGAGCAGCGCAGCGACCAGGGCGATCAGGAAGGCTGGAGCTGTGGGAGGCCGACCGGCACGCCGAGGCCACACCACGACAGCTCGCGCGGGAAAGGCCCGGCGGAGAACGACATGCCTGTGCACCGGGGCTTTTCTCTGACGTTCTCGGATGATCCGAGCGACCGAGAGGAGAACCCGCGCTGTAACAGTGACCGAGACACCATGTACAGCCCCGACCAGAGCAGTATGGTGGGAGAGATACGGGCAATGGCCGCAGAGGTCAGTCGCCTGCGTGAGGAGGGCGACCGGGATAGAGCCAAGTCCAACGCTCGGTATGGAGAAATGGAGGCGGTGAACGCTGCCCTGGTAGCCGCCTTGGAGAGAGGACAACAGCGCAACGAAGCTATGACCAGGGCACAAGCACCCCCACCAAGCCAGTCTCGACGGTTTGAAGCAGGGCAGTCATCATGCAGGAGGCTCAGTGATCCCGAGCGAGCGGAGTCACTGGTCGGCACGGCACCGCCCAAGAGCTCGCCGACGCCCCTTCAGCCACACGCTTCGTTCGAGGATGAAGCCGTGACCCCGACTGCACGGGCATTGCAGATGCTCGCCGACACTGTGTCGAATTTGAAGGCCCAAATGGAGGCCAACGAGAGAAGAGCGGCACGGCCGATGGAAGGCGCACGGTTCAACGAGCGCATGGGCCCTTTCTCGCACCGGGTTATGGAGTCGGGGAGTTCTGGTAACCAAAAGTCCCTCAAGCTCACCTATTCAGGGTCCGGCTGCCCGTACCAGCACCTGGATAGTTTCCGGTCCCAGACATGCGCCAAGGGATACTCCGATGCAGTATGCTGCAATATTTTCTAGGAAACTCTGTCTGGAGAAGCGCTCAGCTGGTTCTATGAGCTTCCGGCAAATTCAAAAAAGGCCTTCGAACAGTTGGCCAACCGGTTTGTAGGCCGCTTCATCCTGCGGGTCGAGGGAGCCCGCACATCGACCATCCTCTTCAACTGCATGCAAGCGCCCAGCGAGGAATTGAGGACTTTCGTCAACCGTTGACAGACGGCAACGGCCGGGGTTCGGAACCTTGACAAAGGTATCACCGAGATGGCGTTCAAGCAAGGGCTCCGGCCGGGAAAATTTTCCTATGCCGTGCGGGTGGAACTCCCGTAGGGGTATGACGAATTGATGGCAATGGCCATCCGGCACGCCCAGGCCGATCACGAGACGTACGGGCAGCACCTGCTGAAGAGGAAGCGGGAAGAGCAGCAGGAAGACCACCCTCGGGAGGAGCACCCCCCACCCCGCCAAGAAGACAAGACCAGCCAGCGGACCGAGAACCGATCCGCCCGCCCGAGCCAGCCCAGCAGAAATTGGGGGCAACGGTAGCAAAGGCCCTATCATGATAAACCTCAGGGCGAGCACAAGCCGGCGCAGTTCTGGCAAGAACGCCCCCTGGCAATCATGCCAGCACAACCGGCCGGTCAAGAGGTCTTCACCGCTCTCACCTCTTCATACGAGGACATTTTGCTCGAGAACGGGAACATCATTCCCTCACCGCCCAGGAGAAAGTACCCGAAGGGGAAGCTTACCACGGCGCAAACGGGCAAGTACTGCTCCTATCATGATGAGGCTACTCATCGAACGAGCCAGTGCTGTGCTCTCAAGACAGCGGTGGAGGGTTTGATTAGTAACGGCCAGCTCCAACGGTATATAGGGGAAAGGAGAGCAGATCCCGACCGGGAGCAAGACCGGGGCTGGTAGGCTCGCTAAGCCTCCAAGCGGTTAGTTTGGCATATCACCGGTTCAACCGCTGTAACATCACAAGATGTATATACAAACTACTTTCAAGAAAAATTCCACCGGTTCCATCAATTCAAGTATATTCATAGTCAAGGGATAACACAAGCAGAAGCCGTTCCGGCAGGTTTACAAAAAAGAGCAAGGCCAAAATCCTAAGGAGCTACGCCTCCCCCCTCAGCGGGCAATCCGCCAGCCTCTCCGGATGAAGCAGCCGCGCCTTCAGCAGTCTGAGGTCCACCCTCCCCTTCCGGTTGCTCTTCCGCCGACTGCTCATGGATATCCGACTGCTCATGAATATCTTCATCAGCAGCCCTCGACATCCGGGAAGTATCCAGGTACCCCTTCTGCTCCCATTCCGTGTACGCATCTGCGATGCCCGATTCCCTGGCCTTCTCCAGGATCTGAAGGAACTGATCGCTCACATGGTATTTGAGAACAACCCGCTCGTACAGTTCCGGGTCCTCTTTCCCGGCCGCAGCGGCAGAGGCGGCGCGCACGGCGGCAGCTCCCACCTGGAGCTCGTCCACTTTGGCCTCCAGTTCGGCCTTCTCCTCCTCAGCCAGCTCCTTCTCCTTCTCCAGGCTCCGGACCTGCTCCTCCAGCTTGGCCACCTGCTTCTTGGCCCTCTCCTCCGATCTGGCCTTCTCCCGCTCCAGCCGGGACCTCTCTGCTTTCAGCCGCTCTCGGGCTCCTGTCAGCTCGGCCACCTGCCTCTTCAGCTCCTCGCTCGGATCAGGCTGGTACAGATTGTACAGCAGCTGCATAACAACAGAGAGCCAATTAAGCAAGCAACAAAGGAAATGAGTCATGAGCGGTACAGTGGCACCGGGCAATTCTTAACTGCAGGACCGACTCCTTGAACTTTTGGCGCTTCCCGCCCGCCAAGGCTCCAGTGACCTCAGACCTGTCCAGACCAAGGCCGGCCAAGTCTGCCGCTAGCTGCCGGGTGAGTGCACTCTCCGGGCTTCCCCTCTGTGCCTCCGCAGGCACGGGGCTATTCTGCCTGGCAGCGGCAGCCTTCTCCCCCAGCGGAACTCGATGCACCGCTGGTTACCTTGAGCCGTTTGGCCAGATTCTCACCGGACGACCCGCCGGTCAGCGTCACCAGCGTGGAGGGAGGAACGTCCATGATCCTCCGCCGCTTCTCACCCTGGCCGTCAGGCGAAGAAGATTGCGCGCCTAATCGGGTGACCCGGGTGACGAGCGGGACTGACCCCGGCCAGTACGGGATCCGGCTCACTCCACCGGGAATCTTTAGTGGCCCCCCGGTAGTCTTGCCCTTACCGGGTCCCGCCTTGGGCGCAGCAGGGTGGCTCTTCACACCCGCCAGGACATAGCCGTCGTCCTCAACATCCATGGCCCTCGGCTCGGGATGAACCATAAGCCGACCGGACTCCTCGTCCACCGAGGTCCGTGAAACGGCCTCGCCGTTCTCCTTCAGCCTCGCGAGAAGGTCTTCACCGTCCATGGATAGGGTAGTGTCGGGTTTGATGACCGCCCAGGAAGATGCACCTGCAGGACGAGCAAAGGTTAGTATTTAAAACAGTTAGCAAAAGTGTCACCACTAGGACTCGCTACGCACCGGGATCTCGCCAGAGACAGCAATACTCCAACACTTCCCGCCGGATGAAGTTGTAAGAGCTCCGCTCGAGATCGTCCCAACATCCGAGTATGGTCGTGATCCTCTCCTGCTCCAACTCGGATAGCTCGAACGATTGATCCCCAAGGGGCTGGAAGGTACCAGGAACCCGGTACATCTTCCTCCTCTTCTGCCACTTCCCGCCCGCCATCACCACCTTCTTCCTCCAGTTGTTATCCACCCAAGAAGGCATATGGGTGATGATAGGTGGAAAGCACCGGGCATTGAAGGACAGACAACCCCGGGACCCCCGCTTCTTCGAGTATGATAACCTGTATAGTGCCCGGAATTCGTTTACCGTTGGCATACTCATCCCGGACAACTCGTACAGGCAGCCGAGGCTCAGCAGTCGCCTCCACTGGAGCCCTGAAAGCTGCGCAGGAGACACTTGCAGTGCACTGAGCATGTACTGCACGAAGTCTGGCAGCGGGAGCGAAAAACCGTGGCGAAACTGGTCTAGATGCACGGCAACCCAACCTGCCTCCGGGTTACAGGCTGACTCTCCGGGATTCAGTGGCCGTAGTGCCACCTCGTCTGGGATACTCCACGTCTCCCGGAACGCAGCAATCTCTCCGGGGTTCATGCTACCCTCCGGCTCATCGCACACCACGGCACCTTTCCCTCTCCCGATGGTGTAGCTCACGGGCGGAGCACCAGCAAGGCGCACCCCGTGCGGTATTTCCTCAGATCCTGAGGACCCGGAAGACGAAGCCCCGCTCCGGGAGCGGTTAGCGGCTTCAGACACCGGGGATTCCGAATCGAGCCAGTCCTCCAGTCTCTCCTCATCGTCCACGACGGGACGCCTGACAGCCGATTCGGAAGCCCCATCAGAACTTGCAGAAGACATTTTTTAACCTAAGGGGAAGAAAAAACAAAACCCTAGCGCTGGTCAGCAACAGGCTAGAACAGCGCTCTCTGCGGCCCCTCTCCAAGTTTACCACAAACGCTCCGCTTAAAACAATTCAGTCGGCGACAGAGATCCCCTCCCCCCGCCGCAAAAACATCGAAAAGAAAAACAAGAACAACACCAGGCAAAGAAAGCAAGAACTTACCGATTAGTATGCTCAACCGAGGAAAGTCCGCCCTGCGAAAACAACGAGTAATGGTAGGAGAAGAGTAAAAGAGCACTTGAGGCAACGGATGTCGCGGGGCACCTCCACAGAGCTTTCGCCGGATTTCTCTCTTTCTCTTAGTCTCTCTGAGCAAGGAGCAAAACAGAATGAAGAAGGCAGAGGAGGCCTTTTTTATAGAAAGGTCTGGTGCCCTAGGCGCTTGTAATCCCCCCAAAACACACAATCAGAGCAACTCAAACGCCCGCGAATCCAGACCTTCCATCTCAGACCGCTCCCTATCAGCACATGTCCCAGCATCAGTAAACTGCCCAAGCCATCATAACTGATGGGACTGATGGACTTCCTCCTTAAATGCATGTCAGCCACTTGTCCCGCCTGCTGGCGACAGGTAAGGGAGTTAGGAGCGGGAACCGAGGCGTCAGGCCCCCCCCACTTCCCCAGGCTCCACGGCTGCATAGCCTCTCACCGGTTATGAGTTTTTCAACCGCTTTGAGAGCATTGTTCCGGGTATGAGCCATCCATCCAGTACCATGGCAGTTCACGGTTAGGTATCATTCAACCGGCTGCATGGCATCTTCACTGCAAGTCACCGGTTATGATCTTTCAACCGGCTTGAAGACCTCTCACCGGTTATGAGCTTTTCAACCGCTTCGAGAGCATTGCTCCGGGTATGAGCCATCCATCCGGTACCATGGCAGTTCACGGTTAGGAATCATTCAACCGGCTGCATGGCATCTCAACGGTTATGATCTTTCAACCGGCTTGAAGACCTCTCACCAGTTATGAGTTTTTCAACCGCTTCGAGAGCATTGTTCCGGGTATGAGCCATCCATCCGGTACCATGGCAGTTCACGGTTAGGTATCATTCAACCGGCTGCATGGCATCTCACCGGTCAGGTAACATTCAACCAACTCGAGACCATCTCACCTGTTATGATCATCCAACCGGCTCGAGAGCATTTTTCCGGGAAAGAGATCCACCCGGCCCCATGGCATCTCACTGGGGGACTCGTCGCGATATGGCAGAACGCCCGGTCGAGGTCCCATACTCTCCGACTCATACCGATTTGGCAGAACGCCCGGTCGAGGTGGCAGCCTGGCAATATGGACTCGTCGCGATATGGCAGAACGCCCGGTCGAGGTCCCATACTCTCCGACTCGTACCGATTTGACAGAACGCCCGGTCGAGGTCGCAGCCTAGCAATATGGACTCGTCGCGATATGGCAGAACGCCCGGTCGAAGTCCCATACTCTCCGACTAGTACCGATTTGGCAGAACGCTCGGTCGAGGTCGCAGCCTAGCAATATGGACTCATCGCGATATGGCAGAACGCCCGGTCGAGGTCCCATACTCTCCGACTCGTACCGATTTGGCAGAACGCCCGGTCGAGGTCGCAGCCTAGCAATATGGACTCGTCGCGATATGGCAGAACGCCCGGTCGAGGTCCCATACTCTCCGACTCGTACCGATATGGCAGAACGCTCGGTCGAGGTCTAGTGCACAAGTTCACTTGGGGGACTCGTCTCGATATGGCAGAACGCCCGGTTGAGATCCCATGCTCTCCGGGTCGCTCTGATATGGCAGAACGTGGGGTCCAGGTTCCATGCACAAATCTATTGCATGGCGGATTTCAACGCCCCATAATCATTCCATGCACACATCTATTGCATGGCGGATCTCAACGCCCCATAATCATTCCATGCACACATCTATTGCATGGCGGATTTCAACGCCCCACTATCATCTCCATGCTTATAGCACTACAACACTTGAGCACAGTACTACTTATATTGCAAACATTCTCATAAACTGTTGCACTTCATCGGTAACAGGTACTCACCCCGGTCACGCCCAATCTTCAAAGTGGACTTGGGGGACTAGGCACCGTTGGGTTGGTAACCCTGCGGGTCTGCGGGACAAGGGCAAGACAGTTTTAAGTCCCCATTCAAGATTGCACTTGACCGGGAACTTGGGGGACTTATTGACAGTAGCCACAGAGGGGCTACAGCAGGCCCACAGACCCGCAGCTAGTGTACCAGGGGCCGGCCCGAGGCCCAGGACCGGATCACCAGCACCCGGTCTCGGGGTCCAGCAGTCTATCCTGCCACCAGGGGCCCGGGGACCGTGGGCGCCTGCCTGCCAAAGAGGTCACCAGAGCTGCCCTATGGTGTGCAAACAGAAGGGAACCAGTCCCACATCGAAGGGTAAGGCCAGACCTCACTCCTGGCCACCTATATAAGGGCCCCAACTACCCTCATTACTAGGTAACTAATCATTCCTACCGCTTATATACGTGTTTAAGTTATATCTATTCCAACTATACTAACTTAGACATCGGAGAGGAGAAGACCGGCCCGCCCGGTATTCCCCTTAGTAAGCAGGTTTACAGGAGATCACGTGAAGATTCATCTGTCTCTACAAGGCCTACGGGTTTGTGCAGAAACAACCATAATAAGTACTGTGCTATGTTTGACTATTTTCCTTTACTATGTTTTAGTTTCCATTCTAGCTGTTGGCTGGCTCTTTTTTTTTTTCCCCAATTTCTTTTGTTTTTATTTTCAGCCTACGTTATTTACTTTCTTTTTGAAATCATATTTACTTTCTTCTGATGGTGCAGGTTTTGATCTTTATGTGGCTAAAGTTTTTTCTGTTATGGCGCTATTTCCGGTTCTGGTCTCTGGTGTGTATATGTAAAATAAATTTCTTCTAACACACACGCACACACATCTCTATAACATGTGATATATATATATATATATATATATATATATATATATATATATATATATATTATGTATGCTTAGTATGTATTATTTTGAGAATTATAAGTTGCTTACTAAGTACACAAGATGTACCATGGTTTTTGCAATTAATGTTGTGCACCCGAGAATATGTATCATGTTTTTACTAAGTTACTTACTAAACTTCTACTATTCTGTTTATCTTAGATCTGTGGCATTGTGGTCCCTGAGAATATGCCAAAGTGTGTAAACAATTGCTACAACTTGGAAAGCTTTTGGAAGAACTGGCATGCTTCCTACAACAAATGGCTTGTGAGGTTATACATTTAACTGGTATGCTTGGAAGTTGAATTGTAATTGTATTTCTAACTCTGAGATCTTTGTTTCAACAATTACTGCGATGTTAGGTATTTGTACATTCCTCTTGGTGGTTCTCAGAGAAAGCTTCTTAATGTGTGGGTTGTATTCACATTCGTTGCCATTTGGCATGATTTAGAATGGTAATTCTAGCTGCATCGTTTTGAAATTTTTTTTTTTTTTTTTAATGTTTCAGTTTTCTGCAATGTGGAGCAGAACATTGTCAAATTTTGTGTCTTACTGTTTCCGCTTTCATTGGCATTAGGAAGCTTCTTTCATGGGCATGGTTGACCTGCTTATTCTTTATTCCGGAAATAATTTTCAAATCAGCAGCAAATGCATTTCAGGTGAACTCCTTCTTCCTGTATTTATTTTTGTGGAAAGGATCTTATCCATCATAAGAAACAAAAGATCTTATTGTCCTGTCAACAGGAATTCATAATCTGACAAGAAGAAATTTCCTGTCAATATGACCTGGCAATGCTATTAGAGCAGTTATAATTACCCAAACAGTACCAAAATCAGTTACCAATAGTCCAGTATGTGTGCTGTTAGCGTATTGTTCGAAAAAACTATTGTCTTTAGTGAATATAAACTTGTGAGTGTTGTGATATCGGCCGATTAGGGTGTTAAAGAACCCAAACAAGCACAGCAAACCAAGAGAAACAACCATAGAGCAAACAACACAAGAACACATAGATTTAAGGTGGTCCAGCAAAACTTTTGCCTACGTCCACCGAGCCAGAAAAACATTCTTCCACTAGATTATAATGGGTACACCAGAAAGTATAAGAAAACAAGAACTCTCTTTTCTCTTCCTATCTCTCTCCTCTATGCCCTCTCTGCCCTCTCTCACTCTCTAACCCGAGAATGGAACACACTTGCTCTTTGTCTATGCCATCTCTGTTATGCCTAAACGTAGAGCAGAACCTCTCCTTATATAGCTATAAGGATACTAGATATCTTCACTAACTAGGAATCTTATTCCTACTAGTGGTAGGCAATAAAGCCTCCTCCTTCTCTATAATCAACTAGGATTACAGGTAAACCATCATCAATAAGGATATCGTTTCCTTATTAGAACACCATACTCTAAGATAAACATCTTAGGAAAAAACTCATGGGCTGGAAAAACCCAACAGTGAGGTGAATAAAATTTTTAAAGTTTTTGCCAATATAATCTGACAAGAAGAAATATTCTGTCAATATGACCTGGGAATGCTATTAGAGCAGTTATAATTACCCAAACAGTACCAAAATAAGTTACCAGTAGTCCAGTATGTGTGCTGTTAGTGGATAAAATTTTCAAAGTTTTTGCATTGCTATACGCCTATACCAAGTGAGATAATGCATAATGAATTATTATCAGGACAATGCATCAGTTTGATATCTTATTCCTAGTTCCTTTGTTTTTGTCTAAAGAGCATTACAGTTATAATTTTCTCATATTTATGTTCAGGCAAAGACTGCTCTTGGGGAGTTTACTGTTCGTGAATTTAGTGCGGCTGCTGGGGCTACTACAATCACGTGTCTCATGGTATGTTTTTTTTATATTTAATTAGCATATAGTATGTATGCCGACACTTTAAAGTTATATCAGATAATAAACCCATAGTATTTCTTGACAATTTCTAGATTATACTTGAACTCACAAGAAATAGCGTCTCTCTTAAAACTTGAAAGGCCACATGGTGCAAACTTAATAGTTTTCCTGTCTTTGTTGGATCATAGGCAGAAACAGTAGGCAGTGTTGCTATATATATAGGCCGGATTTAGAGAGGACATCCTCAAAATGTCCAATAGTGCGGATTTTCATTTTTGACCCACTTTTCAATCAAATTTTCTCATCTCCACCGTCTAGTATGTAGATAATATTGTGTAGATCATCTCTGCAAAATTTCAGCCAATTTGGTAATCTTTAAGGCCCTCAAACTCGAAAAACAAATGGACGAACTGAATTCTGTCAAACTTGAACCGTTCATATTTATAACAGAAAAACTTCATTTTGAGGGTCTTAACGATTACCAAATTGGCTGAAATTTTTCAGAGATGATCTACACAATATTATCTAGATACTAGACGGTGGAAATGAGAAAATTCGATCGAAAAGTGGGTAAAAAATGAAAATCCGCACTATAAGGACATTTTGAGGACATCCTCTCTAGATCATGTTTGTATATATATATACACACAGTGTTGCTATAATATAGGGAGCCCTTCCACTAAGAGATCCCTTATTTTATTCATTTTAAGGGATCGATTATTAGGCTAACTTGTTGATCACATTTTTACATCTCCACCATTCAATTACTAAGTTTGTATGTGTAGATCATTCTTGTAAATTTTTAGCCAAATTGGTGATCGTTAAGGTATCCAACTATATTAAATCAATGGACGTATCAAATCTGTCAAACCTGAACCGTTTATGTTTTTACTTGTAAATTACAATTTTGAATGCTCTAAAGATTATCAAATGGGATGAAAATTTCCAGATTTGATCCAATTATATAAACATGAAAGTTGAACGGTGGAGATGTTAATATGTGATAAAAAAGTAGGTTAAATGATCAATCACTCAAAATGAAGGATCTCTCATTGGAAGGGGGCAGTATGTGTGTGTGTGTGTGTGTATATATATATACAGTCTCTATCCAGAGTGGGGCTCCGCTGTGAAATTTAAGAGCGGGGTTCCTTATTTGACCCACTTTCCGGTCAAATTTCTACATCTCCATCGTTCAGTAATTAGGTATATGTGTGTAGATCACTTCTGTAAAGTTTCATCAAATTTGATAATCGTTTAAATATTCCTAGTCGTGATTAACACGAATGGTTCATAATGAACAAATTGAATTTGTTCATTGATTTTTTATCGTTTTGATACCTTAACGATCACCAAATGAGCCGAAAATTTGTAGAGATGATCTACACGCATATACCTAATAACTGAACGGTAGAGATGTAGAATTTTGACCGGAAAGTGGGTCAAATAAGGAACCCCGCTCTTAAATTTTAAAGCGGAGCCCCGCTCTAAATAGGGACTATATATATATATATATAATTTTTTTCTAACGTTGCTCATGATAATTAGCGGATCTTCATGATATCAAATATGTTGTAGTGGGTTAATGAGAAATGAACCTTTGAATTGATTATGTTACTGCTGTGAGAAAACAAAATGTGGGCTTGGACAGATTTTCAATTTCTTTGTCTGTGTCATGTTGAGAATTCAAAAGTGAGAAGAGAAGTATAGAACCATTTGAGAGTATTGAAAAGCCACAACCCACAAGTTACAGAGGCTTTTGGTCACATTGGCAATTTTTGTCCCAATGCTTTGAATTTCATGATTTTTGTTGTCAAAATATGCAATCTTTTCAAGCTACAGTGACTTTCAACAAATATGATTCAAATGCTAATCCTCGTATTTAATGAAAGATTTTTTGTTCAATCTGCACCGGATATTTTCTTCTAAGACGACCTATTTCTTTTATGTAGGTTGCAAACCTTGTTGGTTTTGTAATTGGACCATCTGGGATTAGTTGGTTGGTTTCTCAATTCCTTAACAGAGAAGGTAATTTTGAAATTCTATATCCTCTGTTTATAATTTCTTATAGTTTTTTGTGTCCAATGAAATATAATATCCTTAAGCTCCCATTCATGTGTGTTTATGTGTGCACGCCGGCGCGCGCGTGTGCATGTAAAAAAAATAATATGTACATATTCTGTGTGCAGGATTACCGGTCTTGGCTGGCATGCTTTTAATATTTAGTAAATTACACAGTACCACACGATCAAATTTATAAACACAAATAACTTATTTTTAATAATTTTTAAACAAAAAAGAACATAAGTCTGGCCTAAAATCAAATGGACTAAAAACTGATTGAATAATTGAGGCTGGAATGCCTAAAATACCACTGATTTCGCTAAAATTACAATGCTGCCACTATACTAACTGACAAGTTTCTCTCTCCTCCTTTTTAAGTTATTTCCGGTAATTTTAAATTTTCCGGCCAAACCGTTGACAATTTAGAGAAGATTCAGACTACAAAATTGTTATTTATCTTATGGGCTTTTATTTGAGTACAATGTTACATATATTTTGAGAAACTTTGAAATTTTTAATTTCAACCACCACGAGGCACAGTAGCAGGTTAATAGAGTTGACAGTAGCAGCTTACTTTAGGGTTGACAATAGCAGCAATTTTTAAGGTCGGCAACGACATCTAAGTTTACGGTCAACAGTAGCATCTAGTCAATCTATCGACAGTAGCATATAGTTTATCTATCAACAGTAGTGTTTAGTTTCTCTATCGACAGTAGCAACTAGTTTCTCTATCCACAGTAATAGTTAGCTTATCTATCCCCAGTAGCAGCCTTATGATTGGTAAAGTTGTAAGAAGGTGACTAAAGACATATATAAATAGTAACAGTAGTAGTAGCAGTAGCAGTAGCAGGGATGGAAACAATAATATCAAAAACTTCTCAGTCGCAATCGCTAGTAGCAGCCATGCCACTTCTCAGTCGCAATCGCTAGTAGCAGCCATGCCACTTCCCAATCGACAGTAGCAGAAAAGCAGTAACTTCCTAGTTAGTAGTAGCAACGTCTTCCCAATCAGCAGTAGCAGAATCTTCACATTCAACAGTAGCAACGACTTCCCAATCGACAGTAGCAGCTATATAGTCAGCAGTAGCAGAATTTCCCAATCAACAGTAGCAACGACTTCCTAATTGATAGTAGCAGCTATATTGTCGGCAGTAGCAGCTACATTTACTATCAACAATAGCAACTACATTCACGATCAACAGTAGCAGTTAGATTTGCAACAGACAGTAGTAGCTAACTTTGCAATAGACAGTAGCAGCTAATTTTGTAATAGACAGTAGCAGCTAGATTTGCAATTGACAGTAGCAGCTAGCTTTGCAATATACAGTAGCAGTTAGCTTTGCAATAGACAGTAGCAGCTACATTCACGATCAACAGTAGCAGTTAGATTTGCAATAGACAGTAGCAACTAATTTTGTAATAGACAGTAGCAGCTAGATTTGCAATAGACAGTAGCAGCTAGCTTTGCAATAGACAGTAGCATGTAGATTTGCAATACACAGTAGCAGCTAGTTTTGCAATAGACAGTAGCAGCTAGATTTGTAATAGATAGTAGCAGCTAGTTTTGTAATAGACAGTAGCAGTAATTAGGACTAAATACATGCTTGTAAATATTAAGGACAAAAGAGTAAATTAGTTAATAACATGTGGCAGCTTGTTATGCACATGGTATTTATTTGTAAATTTTTGTCCTAATTTGTTCAATTAAATATGTATGTGATTTATTTGTTAAACAAATTATTGTCATGCACTTTTTTGTTGTATGTTATTTAATATTTTATGTTGGGACAAAGTTAAATTCCATGAAATCTTACAAATGCGATGATGCGCGTGTCTTATCTATTGGTTAATATTTGTGTTTCAGTTATTCTGATGCTTTCAAGTTACTTTGATTACTTGATGAATCTGATGATGATGGATTAAATTACACTATATAAGTAGGCAGCTGAATAGTCCATATCTATAGTTTGTCTGAAGTTGAATTATCTTGCAGTTTATGTTCCACATCCGTGATGCAAAACAAAGTACCCACTAAATAGGCTCCCCCCATAGGGTTTGATCAGTCGGCCCTTCAGCTAAACTCAGTTTGTGAAAATCACTGGCCATTGAAAAGAAAAACTGGGCTCAAAGTTCCAAACTGGAACACTGCTTTGCGTCGGGGACCTTGAGTTTGCGAGTACATAACTAATGCATAGTGGCAGAAAGAAATATAAGGTTCACTGTTGAAAGTAGACAAAGTAACTGATACGGTGATACGTGGAACTTGTGATTCGGATAATTATCTTTTTGGTCACACTCCTGCCCTGTGGCTGCAATTATGATTATTTGCTTAAGCAGCATTTTGATTTCAGAGTTGTACTCCAAGGGTTGTTTACACTGCATTTTTTACCACAAGTTTACAGTACATGAATTACTCAAAAATACAGAAAAATTACCCATGATTTGGTCTAGTGGTATAAGTATTCATTTCGTATAGTGCTACCTCAAGGACAAACGATTTTGTTTTTCCAAAAAGGGGAAGAAAAAAAAGCAGAAAATTGATCAGGACAGGGCTGGGCATGGGCCGGGACGGGATTCACATGATCCTGGTCCTGTCCCGTAATATTTTAAACGGAACGGGACGGGATTAAACTTTTTGAAAAGTGATCCCGCCAGACCCGTATCCCGTACGGGACCGGGACCAAAACGGGATCCCGGTTCATCAATTTAAGTAATAATTTCATCTATGCTTTGCAATACAGCCTTATTAAACCCACATCGATCAGTAAACACTCTTTCAACATAGAACATTATAATTCTGCCTTCTTTCAACAACCACCGACTTAGGGCATCTCTCTCTCTCTCCTCTCTCTCTCTCTCTCTAAGTGAGTAACAAATGGGGGACAGTGACAAGGCAACATTGGCAAAGGCAAGAAAGGAGCTTGAAGACATGTATGAAGTATGAAGGCATATACCAGATGACTCGGTGAACCTCACTTTCCAAGACTTTGCATACCTCAGTATAAGCACAACTGCAAACATCAAGAGAAAACCCTCCCACACTTTGGAACCCATTTCCGAACTCAAGTCCCAAAACCCCATGGCCAAACTTCCCACACTTTGGAACCCATTTCCAAACTCAAGTCCCAAAACCCCATGGCCAAACTTCCCAGCCTCGATTTCTACCTTCAGTCATTTCTCCCATCCCTACCATCACGCACTGCCTGCAATACACTCTTCCACAAACCTGGAACATAATCAACATTTTGATCATGATCTCATCTGCACGTACATATCCCATGTTAAAAACACAGACGATTGATAACCTTAATTTTCAGTAATTAGAATATAAAACGTGACTTCAATTCATAAAATTTAAGCTGTGTTTGTTAGAATATGTATCAGTCATTCAGTCCTGTAAGTTATACTTCACAGTCAATTAATGCAACTACAATTAAACTGATTCATGAACCAAGTTTTACTGATTGAAATTAGGAAACAAAATTACTCAATTAAATGATGATAGTTGTTCAACTCTTAACTTCACCTATGTTCAAAAATGCTAACTCAGCATACCTAAATTGCTAGAAAACGCTAGCACAATAAAATCAAGCCAGTTTTACTTCAATTTTCCAACAAAAATTACCAAACATAACGATTCGCATATCAATTGCAATCACACTTTTACCATGTCTTATATGTCAAACTACACAACCCAGTTAGCAAAATACAACCCACCATTTCTGTCAGTCAGGCATCCCCAGAATCCAAAATTCAGAACCCAGAATTAATCATAAGCAAAAATCAAAACCCACAATCCCAAAAACCAAAAAAAAAAAAAAAAAAAAAACCAGACATTGTGAAAGACAAGGTTTTTGCCAGAATCGCCGGTGAGTTCTCTGACGCTGTTAATGGCGAGCTCAGAGGAATTGTCAAGGTTGTCAATGACGACGGTGCTGAAGCCGCCGAGTAAGAGCTGGAGGACGGTGTGACTGCCGATGTGACCAGCCCCGCCGGTGACCAGAATGATGGGGAAATTGGAGCGGCGGTTAGGGTTCCGGGCCGGAGAGGTAGGGCAGGGAAGAAGGAGGAAGGGAATTGCGAGTTGGAGAAGGAGGTGAAAGCGATCTGGCGGCGGTGACTGTGGTGGAGACTGGAGAGGATAGAGAGAGGGATAGCTGAGAGAATGAGAGGCTGAGAGCTTGCTGAATATCAACGGCTGAGGAGAGTTTAGTTTGATATCAACGGCTGAGATTTCAGCTGAATATATATATATAATATAATTGTTTTTATTTTTATTTCATACGGGACGAGATTTATTTAGCTGGTTCCGGTCCCGTCCCGTCGTTTTAAAACGGGATCGGAACGAAATGGGACATGTATTTTTCAAACTTGAATCCCGTTTCGTCCCGACAAATTTAGGGACGAGATCAGGATTTCAGGACCAAATGTCCAGCCCTACATGACAGACCTGTTGGAGATCTGTCACTATGTTCTTTGCTCAGCACATGCCTCAACTGCAAGGAATTAAAACTTGCCACTAAATTTTCGGAATCATAATCAGAGTTCCCATTCTCAGTGACAAGCAAGCTTGAGGCCTTGAGCCCATGGAAAAAACACCAAGATGTTATAAAACTTCAACAGTTACAGTTTCAGCCATAGACGACCGATCCAATAGCACAAAAACTAGTTCTTTTCTAGCTTTTCAAAGTATCATACTACTCTTGTTTGGATAATTAGTTTCTAATATATATATATATATATTCAACTAGAAAAGCTCTTCAGAGTGAAAATAATGAACTCATAACTTACATATATGAATATATGATATATAAAAATATAACATGGCCAATTATTAGGATAGCTTCTTCCGGATCATACTACTGCCTCTGGGCTGATTGACTATCGATAATATTGATTGAGAATTTGAGACAGCTAATTAAGTAGCTAGGATGCATGGTTAATGAGGAGGGTGCATATATTTTTGGTGAAACTAGAGTCTCGAGGTATAAGGCAGCTTGGGAAGAGCTGCCTATTTCCCCATTGAATATGGTTCGAAATTTCTTCTGTCCGGGATTGTATATCACAACCTTATTGTGGTTGTGCAACATCATTAGAATTTCACCATTCTTCAAAACGCACAAAAGAGACATCAACCCTATGTATTCCTTAGAATCCTCCAGCTTCTGTGGGATGGTTGTGAATACACTCCAAGACGCCTTGACTCCATATTCCTTCATAACCCACACTTGATAATCAGACCCATGGGGGCTGTGCAGCATACTCAGACACCCTCCTAACACCCCCAACCCATAGAACGAAAATTGCTTGTCGCCGTCACGCGGCAGGGGCACTTCTTTGTAGGTCTCCTCCCTCAGATCAAAGGAGAGGATGCTGAACGGCCTGATGCTGAACGGCCTCGGGTCATGGTCATCGCTGTCACCGGGACTGATGTTGAGTCCTCGACGGACTGCCCAGTGGAGAGCCCCGTTAAGAAGAGTACCAACCAAGCTGGACATGAAATAATAGGGTAGGGTTTCGGTTTTTGTCCGCCAAGCGTTGGCCTTCAAAGTAAAGATGTCAAGTTGGGTGACGAAATTTCCAGCCCTACTTGAAGAAGTTGCCCTCACTATTTTACAATCGTCGTTGAGAGAATCATAACCAAAACCGTAGAAGTAATCTTTACCTACTACAGTTTCTTCCGGGTTGGGGACTTCTTGAGCATGCCTAGTAGAGGGGTTGTATATGATCATGTGTTGGGCGTCGACCACCAAGCATAGCAAGCCGTTGCAGGAACCGACGATCTTGATGTCCTTGACAGCTGGTCGCTTCACCGTCGACGTCACCGGATACTCAACTATGGCTTCCAGTACTACTGCATCACTACTTGTAGCTGCTGCTTCTTCGTCTAGAATATTGGTGCAAGCAGTGGTACTGGGTAGGTGCAGATGGAGGGAGTGCATGAGAGATGTTGAGGAGAGCATGAGATGTGTCGACTTTGATATTCGATCATCACTATCATCATGATCATCATGATGAGGGTATTGTTTGGTGGAGTGGTGAAGGTGTGACTTGATGAATTTGTGGTCGGAGATGAGATTAAGCCATGATTTGCTCACGCATTTGAAGCGGAGCAGCGACTTGACTGGCAGCTGGAGCAGAATTTCCTCTATGATCTCTAGAGGAAGATCTTCGCTAGTACTGGAAAATGAGCTGCTGCTGCTGCTGCTGTTGCTTGTTTTCATTTTCACTGTGATTTTTTGTGAGTTTTTGATGGTGGTAGACGGAGAGGTCGTGCATGCTATTTATACAAGTAGGATTTAGATAGATACCGATACGGCGATACACATCGGTCAAGTTAATTAGAAGCAGATGCAAGGTGAAGTCCAATTATATATACAAGTTGGTGCTGGACGTATTAATCAATTGATTAATTTTCACGTCAACGGGTCAGTCTCAATCTCAAAATATGGAAAAGATTTTGAGACGATTCTTTTATCAAGTTGCCAGCTAAATGAAAAACAATGCATGCAATTAAATACTGCGCATGCGCACTATTATTCCAAATTTCCAAAGCCAAATGCCGTTTGTGCTGATGCATGCCATTTATGTATCTCTCCTCTGTTCAGGGATAACTACGCGAATGATAATCACTCCACAAGAAAATAAGCTGAATTCAAAAAAAGTATGTACGTACATGAATACATGAGTACGTGTATCAAATTACATTAAGATAAGACATATATATGGTAACCAAATAGTTAAAAATCGATCTTCACCGAGCAACTCCAGTGGTCTGGTCTTTTGCCAGATGGAGGCCCAACAACTATTAAAGACAGGACAAACCCAGCTCCAACTCAACTGTTATATGCACATGAATTTGACCTCGGTTTAGATGCTGTCAAATTTGACAACGCCCATAGTTGTTGTCTTTTGCCCTCTCTCTCTCTCTCTCTCTCTCTCTCTCTCTCTCTCTCGCCCAAATTTTCACCAATCTCATTCGCATCCTCAATCTTTTTTGCCTAAAATTTCCATAATTAAACAAGAACCCAACCCCCTTAATCTCTCTCGCCGATATCGAAAAACCAAGACCTCTTTTCCTATGTACATCTCTCCAATCGTTTAAAGCTGAATATGGAACCTAATTTTTCTGATTCATCCTCAGATGCTGCTGATGAGGAATTTTGGAAACTTGCCGAATCATCTTCATATGAAGAATTGAACCAGCTAATTATTGCTTTAGAAGAACAATGATGGGAGCCGAAACTCACATAATTTATTACCCTGCAAAATGTCATCGTTAGTATGGATAAGTAGGCACTACCAGATATGGGAGAATAGCCGACGAAAAAAAATTTCTTCGGCTATGCCAATTTTTCGTCGGCTATACCCTCTACCGACGAAATTTTCGTCGGCTATAAGTCGTCGGGAAAACCCCGTCGGTAATACAATGGCCGACGAAAAAATTAAATTCGTCGGCTATAGTAGAGTATGGCAGACGAATTTACCGACGAAAATATTTTTCGTCGGCCAAACCTGGGAGAAATTGCCGACGAATTTCGTCGGGTATTTTCGAGTATGGCCGACGAAATTCAGTAACTATAGCCGACGAAATTCGTCGGCTATTGTGTTTTAACTATAGCCGACGATTTATTAAACTTTCGTCGGCTATTTTCTCGAAATATATTAATATTTTAATAGGCATTAATTAGTTATAGCCGACGAAATACTAGAATTTTCGTCGGCTATACAACTTATAGCCGACGAAAATTGGTAAAATTCGTCGGCTATTCTTAAATTTTAGGGAAAAAAAAATAAATTATGCTTTGGATGGAGGAGGGGAAGGAGGAGGAGGCCGGAGGAGGAGGAGGAGGAGGAGGAGGGGAAGGAGGAGGCCGGAGGAGGAGGAGAAGGAGGAGGAGGGGAAGGAGAAGGAGGAGGAGAAGGAGGAGGAGGAGGAGGAGGAGGAGGAGGAGGAGGGGAAGGAGAAGGAGGAGGAGAAGGAGGAGGAGGCCGGAGGAGGAGGAGGAGGAGGGGAAGGAGGAGGCCGGAGGAGGAGGAGGAGGAGGAGGCCGGAGGAGGTGGGGGAAGGAGGAGAGAAAAAAGGCGGGAGGAAGCGATTTAAAAGATTTAGAAGGAGAATAGCCGACGAAAGTAAAAAATTTCGTCGGCTATACTTAGAGAATAGCCGACGAAATACAATGTTTCGTCGGCTATACTTTGAAAGATCAACAGCCGTCAGATCTGAGCCATCCAACGGCGGACAATAAAAAGGCGCGGATCAAGAGTTTAGCCGACGAAATACAATGTTTCGTCGGCTATACTTAGAGAATAGCCGACGAAATACAATGTTTCGTCGGCTATACGTAGAGAATAGCCGACGAAATACAATGTTTCGTCAGCTATACTTAGAGAATAGCCGACGAAATACAACGTTTCGTCGGCTATTCTATGAAAACATATTAAACTGCCGTTTTGAGGCCCTAAACAAACTCGAAAGCCTGAAAACGCCCACACATCGTAGCAAAGCTACGAGTTTGATTCCTGGCGTCGTTCCCTTTCCGGAATGGTGTCACAATCATCATTCGGACGCCGGACGCCAAATCTACAGTAAACCGGGTTTTGACTTATTTCATTATTTCAGCACACGGATTTTATCGGAATCTTGTCATTTTTCAACCGTAGACGTATTTCATTATTTCGGTCATATCTTATTTGACAACATATTTGCATTTGAAGAGTGTACGTATAGTAACTATTTGAAACTATACATTCACTTAAACACTTAGTAAACAAGTTAAGGAACATTAGTGCATATGTTCCGATTTTGAATCTAAAAGTTTGGAAAATCTATTCCAACCGTCAGATATCACCGTTAAGATTAAATACATGTATGAAAAAAAATCCAACTACATCTGACAACGTTAAAGGCTCGATCGGGACGGTCAACCGGGTGAGTCAACCCTTTAAACGCTTAGAAATGGTAATTGGCCTGTCAAAATGACGTTTTTTTGCTTGACCTTCAACAGATAATAGTTTCAAATCGATGAGACGCAACTAATTGTATAAAAATTTTCCTCAAAATATTTACCGACCGTCAGGCTACCCATAGGAAAACGGAAGTAAAAAACAGTTAACCGCAACATTCGGCACACAGATTTTGTCAGAATCTTGTCATTTCATTATTTCGGTCATATCTTATTTCACGACACATTTGCATTTGAAGGACGAAGCAATGGTTTGTCGATAGTGATAGAAAATGGAAGCTGTTCTTTTTTTTTTTTTTTTTTTAATCATAGCCGACGAAATCAAACCTAGTACTCGTCGGCCATACTTCCAAAAATTTTCGTCGGCTAAAGTTTCAGAGAAAGGCCGACGAAAATTCAAATCGTCGGCCATTCTAGGGGAATAGCCGACGATTTTTTTTTTAGCGACGAAAAAAAAATTCGTCGGCCATTTTTTTTTATTTCGTCGGGAAAAACCTTTTTTCTGGTAGTGAGGGATCGTTCAGTCCGGGGAAATTCAGGGTGTTCAATCACATGAAATATTACAAATCATATGGGGTTCAAAGATGGAATTAATACTAATTTACGAAACTAAAAGCAGAAAATAAAACCTAAACTAAATATATACACATGATCATCTTCTTTCACACATATCACATAACACAATTCTCACAAAACATGTAACAACAATTGTCAAGGAAACATGGCAACAGATTTCAACACTCAACAAGATTTATTTAGTTCCAATCTAATTAGAGCATCTGCGGTTATTCTAATCGTTAATGGACTTCTCAAGTATTTAGAATTAACTCTGCGTATAATCCTAAATTATGCTAATCGGTTTAAAGACACTCTGCGTAGAAATTAAACACGAAGAACACATAAGCACAAGAGTCAATATTGGAGACATATTAGCAAGTATGGCGTCACCTCATCTCACATCGACATGTAAATTTTCAGAATTACTCTAGCCCTAAGAACAAACACAAATCAAACCAACTCTGCGTATGATTCAATTCATATTCAATTCGGCAAGTGAAACTAAAACACAAGGTACAACCATGATCATTGGCAGCCCTCATGCATCAATTTATATGCATACCAATTCAGAAAATAAACCAAATAAAACCAAGTATTAAAACCAAAACCTACTGCCCTAAATCCTAACTAAAAATCATCACATGCATTGATACACAATTCAGCAATTAGACAATCAAACAAGATATCCGAAAATCCAAAATAGAATTACATAAACCAAATAAACATCCACAAATTCTTACAACCTTCATAGACAAAGTTTTGTAATTACACAGAAAAATACTAGCCATGAGTTAAGAGTGAATCACACTTTGAAGAACCTTGAGAAGCTTCAACAATGGTGTGGATTCGGTGGAAGGTGACAAGATGCGTTCTTGATGAAGGTGAAGGTGGGATCGGCAAGTATTCTCCTATGGAAGTTGTGGTATTATTTGGACAGAGTTTTGGCTAGGTAAAAGTGAGAGAGAAGAGATGATTATTCTGAAATTATGTTGTGGTATTTATAGAGGCAAGGGAGGCAGCTAGGGTTTACAAAACCTAGTTTTTCTCAAACTTATCCTGCCGGCAGATTTGACCTTCGAGTGAAGATTATGGAATATCTTTCTCTAGAAAATAGATATTGAGGTGATTCCAATTGGGTTGGAAACTAGACTCCCGTAGCTTTCTATCCATATAAGGCTCGAATTCAGATTCATTGTGAGCTGTCCGGGAGAGTCCGTGGAAGTTGGATGACGTGCACAGGAATTCTGCCGAATTTGATCAGGATTTGTTGCGATTTTCTTCCTCTATTTTCTGCCGAAAATTCCCAAGATAATGGCTGAATAATTGAGCAATATCTCTTTTGGTTTTCCATGAATTAATTCAGCCAAAAATCTTGCACAAAGGATGGAATTCAGTCCACATTCGTAAGCCAAATCCGTGTAGAACTCGGTTTAGGTTTTCTTCTTTCGGCAGACTTGACCTTCGTGCATTCAAACCGGCATAACTTTTTGCTCAGGAAATATTTTGCTGCGATTCCAAGTTCCAGAGAAACTAGACTCGTAGAGCTTTCCAACGGGGTATGTCTCGTTCTCTGGTTCCAAGCGATGTGTCCCACAGAAATTCCAGAAGTCAGGACACAGTCCCAGGAAAATCCTGGTAGTCCCTGGATTGATTTGCTCAAACTGCCAAGTTGCAGCCTTCATTTGGGTGACTTCCCGAACTCCGATTGATCTGAAATTTTGACACAATACACTTTAGCTTGCCAATTAAATGCACACCAAATTTCATCAAATTTGGAAAAGGATAAATCAGTTTAGCACGAGCCTCAAAATCACGAAAAAGACATATTTTACTTTATTTCCAGATTTCTATACTTGGTCTTTTTTCTGACAATTAAGCACATTTTCTCCAAAACTCTACCAAAGGGACACTAAACTAAATATGACTCTATCTTACAATAATAAGGGTTAAGCATTGGATAAATGGAGGTAAAAACATATTAAGAACGTCGCATTTTATACTCCTATCAAACAACAAGAGAATGAAAGGAGTAGACGTCTTGGCTCGGTTCTTGGTCTCACGTTTACAGAGCGATATCGATGTCAATTTCACCATATCCTTTACAAGGACTATTTTTCTGAAAAATCCTGCTCATAAAGAAGTGAAGTTTCGGAGAAGGTTTCGAATGCATCGACCTCTTTTTCTTCGAATTCTACATGTGGTAGAAGGCCATGACTCCTATTTTGTCCAGAAAAGGGTTTCTGCAGGGTGTCTTGGATTATCATCTCTACAAAAGGCAACGGCTGCAATGCGAATGTTAGCATATAGGCATTCGGCAGATTAGGTGGATGATTATGTGAGAATTGGCGAAACCACTGCAATTGAAACTCTTCGAAGGTTTGTCCAAGCTGTTATTGATATGTTTGGAGCTGAATATTTGAGAAAACTAAATTCATATGATATTTCCAGATTGTTATTGATGGCTGAGAATCGTGGGTTTAGAGGAATGCTCGGTAGTATCGATTGTATGCACTGGAAGTGGAAGAATTGCCTAGTTGCTTGGAAATGTATGTTTTCTTGTTAGAGTATGAATTTTCTCGTTGGTTTTGTCGCTGGTATTTTCTTGTTATTTTTTATTGCAGCATCTCAAAGTACTTGATAGTTCTGTTGAAAACTTTGCTTCAAACCTTGGATCTTCTGATCACAGAAACTGGTTAAACAAGTAAGCCCTTGATTCTCTTTATTTCACCTTGATTCATGATTCAGCTTGATTGTCCTTGTTTCACCTTGATTCAGTTTTATTCTCCTTGTTTCACCTTGATTTATGATTCAGCTTGATTCTCCTTGTTTCACATTGATTCATTTTGATTCTCCTTGTTTCACCTTGATTCATGATTCAACTTGATTCTCCTTATTTCACCTTGATTCACCTTAATCTGAAGTGAGCTAAGCAGCAGCTTGCACTACCAGATCCGAGCGAATAGCTGACGAAAAAAATTTCGTCGGCCATTCCTTCTGCCGACGAAATTTTCGTCGGCTATAAGTCGTCGGGAAAACGACGTCGGTAATACCAATGGCCGACGAAAATAAAGAAATCGTCGCCTATAGTCGAGTATGGCCGACGATGTTACCGACGAAAAATTATTTCGTCGACCAAACGTGGGCAAAATATCCGACGAAATTCGTCGGGTATTTGCGAGTATGGCCGACGAAATTCGTCGGCTATTTCTGAAATATAGCCGACGATTTCATCTATTTCGTCGGTTATTTCGTCAAAATATATTAATATTTTAATAGGCATTAATTAGTTATAGTCGACGAAATAATGTAATTTTCGTCGGCTATAAGTTTTATAGCCGACGAAAATTGGTAAAAATCGTCGGCTATAGTACTTATAGCCGACAAAATAATGCCAAAATCGTCGGCTATTCTTACATTTGGGAAAAAAAAAATTAAATTATTTTCTAAATTACCATTCCAAGCAACCTGCAAATCACAAAGACAGTCCATGCATTTGCACCAACAAGAAACACGTCTAAATGACTTATTATTTAATTCGTTCCAATATACATAAAATATAACCCTAATCATCACCTAAACCACTAAAGTCCACCAGGTCATCCCCAGCATCCTGCTCTCCATCATGCTCGTCATCCTGCTGACCGAACTCGGGAGGTTGAGGCATTGGAGGTTCAACTAACGGCTGAAACGGGGGCGGGGGTTCAAGGTTTTGTTGTTGTGCGGCGAACATATCATACCACCAGTTTTGTTGGCCGGCGTAGTTGTGTCGCCGAATTCTCTCGCACTCAGCATGCCAACTGGACAGATCTAAATAATACTGCTGTGTTCTGCGGTGTTGCTCCTGTGATCTGCGTTGTTCCTCTTGTGATCTCTGGAACTCGGCCGCCAACCTTGCATTTTCTTCTGCCAATCTCCGCACTTCCCCCCTCACCTGTTGGCTCTCCCCGCCTCCCTTCTTTTGACCTCCCTTAGTGGTCTTCAGGAGCCCTAGTCCAGAACTTCCCAAACCCCGGCAGTAGTAGTTGTTTGAGCGGTTTGGGAAGGCTGCGTCGAACATCCTCGCTGCCGTTTGGACATTGGACCGGTCGACCTGGCGCAGGGCTTCTTCCAGATCTGCCTCTGAAATGTTCGGTTGTGTCTCCTGAACTACTTGCTGGAACACCTCTTCTTCGGCCCGGTTCACCCTCTCCTAATTGGACGGGAAAAAAAAATTAATATTCTAACAAATATATAATTAAGTAAAATTAATAATTAAAATTTTAAAATCGTAATGAACGACTTACGAGCTGTTCTGTCGCTTGTGGATAAGCGATCTTGAACGTCTCCACGTACGGGTTGCTATCAGGATGATCTCTAAGCGCCTCCTCCTGATATTGTGCAAACGGCCTAAAACCACCATGATGGGGGGTTGTGTTACGGCGGCGGTTCTCAGAGTTTATCCGAGAACGTTGCTTCAAACAAATAATAAAATATTAGAAAAATGCATCAAAAAATATTAGTGTAATAATTATAAAATAATTAAACTAATAATTAAAATTTTAACAAAATAAACATTTAGTATTTACCTGCATAACTGGGTTGTTGAAGTCTACTGTCTTCAACCAACGCCACTCGTACTCCCTGAACATGAACTCTCTGGGAGTACCCATGCGACCACGGTTGTCGTATTCGTTATAGTGGGAACAGAGCTCGTTCTTCCACTCTTTGAACCTACGAAAAAAACAAAAGTGCATTAGAAATATTATTAATATCATAAAATATTTCAAATTATAAGATGAGGAATTCTCAACGTACCTCGAGTTCTGCACGGAGTCCGCCCAATCCCGCTTGTGTTCGGCAATCTCGAAGAATGTCTGAAAGATAATATTTTATTAGTTTTACTGAAACGACCCGAACCTTAAATACCCCTTTAAAAAGTTGACTTGGCGATCCGTTGTTATTTTTGAAAAGTTTTCTTCATGAAAGTTGTAGAGCACGACGGTACGAGTTCGTAGACACGAGGCACGCGTGAAACGGAAGTCGTAAGAAAAAGTTATGACGTAAAAATCGTGAGAGGATTTCGGAAATTTCGGAAAAGTGTGGAGAATTCTGGAATTTGGAATATTCCAAGTTCATTGGGAATATTCCTATCTTTTTTATCTGATTTTCCTTTCTCTCTCTACTCAAGAGGATTTGATCCGGTTCGGCCAAGGTAAGTAGAAATTTCGGTTTGAAATTTCTAGGGTTTTTGAACCCGATTTGGGATTTTGCGATTTTGGATGATTTTGTTGAAATTGATGTAATTAGAGGTTGGATTCATGTTTAGGACGGTGATTAGAGTTAATTAGGTGAAATTTTGTGTTGGATTGGTCGATTTTTAAAGGATTGGGAATTTGAGGTTTCGGGGCCGCCGTACCGGCCGCCGTTTGCGGCGGCTGGGGGTTGTTTTGGCGTCGGGGATGAGTCCCCGAGGTGGTGGTGGTCCCTTTGGGTGATTTTGGCGTGAATCGGAGGTGTTTTCACCTCCGGTGGCGGAGCTGGCGGCGGCGGGCGGCGGCGCTGCGGCTGCCGGCGTTTGGGGAAGAAGATGAACAGTGTTAGGGTAAATAGTGAAAAGGTAAAACGGTAAATCGGTAAACTGTAAATCGGTAAATCAGTAAATAGTAAATAATAACTCAGTAAAAAGGTAAATAGTAACAGTAAAAATGTTAAACAGTAACTTTGAATAGTAAGTCTGACTTTTGACTTTGACTTTTGATTTTGACTTTGACTTTTACTGTTACTGTTGACTTCCGAAAAAAAAAATTAATAAAATAAAATAAATAAATAAAAGTTCTTATGCTAAAAATTAGCGACCAAAGAATTGATCGACTTTGTTCCCAGTGGGTGGGTGTTGGCGGTTTGGGAGCAAAGAAATTTTATTTAGTTTTTGGGATTATTTAGGACCTGTTTCGAATTTTCTGAGGGAATTTTCGGGACGGGTCCTCTCATTTACAATTGTAATAATACCGAAAATTATTAAATATTACGATAAATAAATTAAATTTTTTAAATTACTCACCGATGCGGCGTTGTTCACCTCCCTCTTTATCTCTTCGGGCACATCAGCCTATCGGGTCCACAACATAGGGACTCTGTCCCTAATCAGTGCCCCCACGCAACCCGAGTAGTCGCGTTTTTTTTCCCCTGAACCTCCTGATTAGGAGGTTCGTTGATCTGGATCCTCCCCCTCAGATCAACAGTTCTCCTGAGCGTGTCAAAACATATGACACCTCTCGTGTTCCTTGTTGAACTGCTAGCGGCTGTCCCTATCACATAAACGACGATTGGTTAATAAAATTAAATATTAGTGCGTTAATTTTAATAAAACATTTAATTAATAAAATCGAATGTTACCTGAACTCGATGACCCGTCTGTCGACTTTCCTTTTCTCCTCGCCGAAATCAGGAGGTCAGGGTTCTCAAATGGCTGCTGCTGGTATGCCTCCGCAGCACTCACGTATTGAGGCATATCAGGCCATATGGGCACACCACGATAGTCGACCTCCGGTATCGCAGGAATGTTGTACGGGAGGTAGAGCTGATTTGGGAGAGTAGGACCCTCAGTCGAGTCAGCAGCAGACGTCGTCGGACTCGTCATCGGCTCCCGATGAACCTCAGGCATACGAACCTGAGGAACATCTACAGCTATCTCGTCCTGAAATAGCTGCCGACTGAACCTCGGAGCATCTGGCCCGACAGGCGGAAGTGAACTGCTCGACGGCCGCCCCGCCTGGAGAAGGGTCTGGTGCCGAGAACTCACACTCCTCCGCGGCTGGGATGAATCCACAGTCCTCCGCGGCTGGGATGAATCTACACTCCTCCGCGGCTGGCTGGTTATGGGTCCTGTCGGAGTCTGCCGAACCGGCGGAATTTGCAGAACCCCTAGATTTGGAACGACGACCCCCCAACAACTGTCTGAATGCATCGGCCATCTGCAGCTTGAGGCATTAATACATTAATTAATATTAAATTATATTACATTTTATAACAAATTCTAATTAATATAATAACCAATAATACTAACATATTTCAAAACATACTAACAAATTTATATATAACAATTTAACTAATTTTAAATAATACTAACCATTATCCTAAATATAACTATTTTTATACAAATATAACTATATTTCAATATTAACATATATATATATATATATAATTAGACTACCAATTTATATATATATAATTAATTTTAACAATTTATATAACAATTTATATAATTAAAATTAAATATATAACAATTTATATACCTAAATAATAACAAATATATAACAATTAAATTTATTAACAAATATATAACAATTTATATAATTAAAATTAAATATATAACAATTTATTATATAACAATTTATATAATTAAAATAAAATATATAACAAATATATAACAATTTGTTAACATTAAATTTATTAACAAATATATAACAATTTATATAATTAAAATTAAATATATATCAATTTATAAAATTAAATTAAATTGAAAAAAAAAATAACCGGATCGGAGGAGGAGGAGGAGGAGCCAAATGGAGGAGGAGGAGGAGAATTCGGCCGGATGGAGGAGGAGGAGGAGAATTCGTCGTCGATTTGAGGAGGAGGAGGAGGAAAGCGGCGGTGCGGAGGTTTCTAAATTGCTGCAGAGGTGTAAGGAGCGGGAGAAAGCAGAAAAATGCAGAAAAAGGAGGCTAGGGTTCGGCAGTTTCAAACTTATACCCGATAGAATAGCCAACGATTAAAAAAGATTTCGTCGGCTATTCTCTACTATAGCCGACGAAATCTTTAATATCGTCGGCTATACTTTGAATGTCATCGGCTATTCTTTGAATGTCGTCGGCTATTCTTTAGGCGCTCAGCAGCCGTCCGATCTCCCCCATCCAATGGCGGACAATGAAAAGGCGCGGATCGCAAGAGTTTAGCCGACGAATTCAAATATTTTGTCGGCTATACTTTGGAAAATCACAGCCGTTGGATCTGAGCCATCTAACGGCGGACAATAAGCGAATCGCAAGAGTTTAGCCGACGAAATATTTGAATTCGTCGGCTAAACCTTTGGTCAAACTACGAAGTCAAACCTCTAAACGCTTTAAAACGGAAATTAGCCTGTGTAAATGACGTTTTTTGGCCTGACCTTCAACAGATAATAGTTTCAAATCGATGAGGCGCAACTAATCGTATAAAAATTTTCCTCAAAATATTTACCGACCGTGAGGCTACCCATAGGAAATCGGAAGTAAAAAACAGTTAACCGCAACATTCGGCACACAAATTTTGTCGGAATCTTGTCATTTTTCAACCGTAGACGTATTTCATTATTTCGGTCATATCTTATTTCACGACACATTTGCATTTGAAGAGTGTACGTATAGTAACTATTTGAAACTATACATTCACTTAAACACTTAGTAAACAAGTTAAGGAACATTAGTGCATATGTTCCGATTTTGAATCTAAAAGTTTGGAAAATCTATTCCAACCGTCAGATATCACCGTTAAGATTAAATACATGTATGGAAAAAAATCCAACTACATCTGACAACGTTAAAGGCTCGATCGGGACGGTCAATCGGGTGAGTCAACCCTTTAAACGCTTAGAAATGGTAATTGGCCTGTCTAAATGACGTTTTTTTGCCTGACCTTCAACAGATAATAGTTTCAAATCGATGAGACGCAACTAATCGTATAAAAATTTTCCTCAAAATATTTACCGACCGTGAGGCTACCCATAGGAAAACGGAAGTAAAAAACAGTTAACCGCAACATTCGGCACACAGATTTTGTCGGAATCTTGTCATTTTTTAACCGTAGACGTATTTCATTATTTCGGTCATATCTTATTTCATGACACATTTGCATTTGAAGGATGAAGCAATGGGTTGTCGATAGTGATAGAAAATGGAAGATGGTCTTTTTTTGTTTTTTTGTTTTTTATCATAGCCGACGAAATCAAACCTAGTACTCGTCGGCTATTCTTTTGTCGTTTTGTGTCTAAAATAAAATATGTATTTTTCAATATAATTTTGGCCGACGAAATCACGCATTTTTCGTCGGCTATAATTAGTATAGCCGACGAAATAATGCATTTTTCGTCGGCTATTCTGTGAAAAAAATAAAAAAATCAGTTGTGTTACACCTCTCGTACCCATATGTCCTGTTCATATATAACCAAAATTGAACATAAAAAAAACAGAAACCCAGCAGTCAACATATTTCAAATTTTTTTTTAAGGGGTTTGGAACGCAGCCTAACTGGGAGGCTCATCCCCACGCCCGTTCATTAGAAATGAGTGGATTACAAATGAAAGGATTACACCATCTAAATTACTTAATCCGTCGGATTGTAATCAGAATCATCGGATGAGTCTTCT